>JAJJWW010016314.1:0-180417 GCA_023531295.1 Papaver armeniacum
TTCTACTATCTTCTAAAAAAGAAATATAAATACAATAAGAATAATCAAGGCGACGTTTGTTTACGACAAGCCAACTCTCACTCGGTCCGGTGATCTAACCTTGATCCTTAAATTTTGCGTTCGCTTAGCTTTGACAACAATCAAATCTTTCAATAAGATTACTTATACAATAACAAATATGTCAACATTTGAAGCAAAATTACTCTTATTACCTTGTCCTAATGTATATCATTGGTGCCTCATTCGGTTAGCAACTAAATAGTCAAGTACATACCCTGGATGTATTGTAATTGTAGTAGACACATCTGCGGTATAATCAAAGTGATTAAAATTTGAATTTAAACAAAACAACAAATTTGGCAAGACTAAGGGAATATGAAAAGCAATTACCAATATTCGAGATAATCCCCCAGTGGTCCTAAAACTAGAATGAAACTCTTACACCCCTTGGACTCCCGCCCATTCGACAAAGTTCCGTGGCTCATTGTGGAAGAATGACTGAAACAAGAAGACAACCCCTCTGATTCAAGCAAAGTATGTCGGATGAAAGGCACTTATAGCGGTGAGCAAAATCTTCTCAAATAAAGATACAGAAATCACTACATTTGTTTACTGCAGACATGCTTTGTGAAACTATATCGTAACTCCTAGAGCTTCTTGTGAGTTCTCATTTTCTTGACCACGTAATGCATTTGCCATATTTTGCATTGGGTTCTTGGCAAAGAAACTTATATCTACCTTGAAAGTATTTCTATTGCATCGACACTTCATCCTCTTTCTATACATTTCATTGTCAGTTTGATATCAAAAAGAGAAACATTGTATGAGCACTAGCTTTTGTTGCATTTACGATAAAAGCAGAAAGCTTGGTTAGAGCTAAATCTAACGGGTAAGTAAACATAACGGCAGTTCCACCAGCTGCGAGCCAGCACTAAAAGATCAACAAGGGACCTCAGACCCATTTTTCATTATATCATGCCGAATATGGAACTAGCATCGTTTCCTCCCATTTAGACCAAAAACAAGGAATCCTTTGAATGAAAAGCTTCATTTTTTTTAAGAGGCAAAACCAATGTCGAAATCACAAAAGAACTCATACGGCAATGTAGCATATTATGACTTAAATCATAGAATCCAAAGACATCCTCATGCTTCAACAACTTCTCCATAGATTGATACACGTCAATTAATGAAACCCTTCTTTTCTAGTCTATAAATTAAAATCCCCAAAAAATTAATAAGATCACAATTTTTTCAAATCAACAATTACACAAAAATCTTAATTTGACCTAATAACCCGTGCAGAGAATCTTAATGCGTTCTAATGGAGCAATAGTAGTTTTAGCAAAGGCACCAACCTGACCAACAACAATCAATTCTTTAAAATAAATAAGCAATGAATGAATCGGTGAAAATGTTTATACATTCCTCTTCGATGTAGATGAAGAACCCATCTTAAAACTCAAATTTTAATCAAAAAACCATCTATTACAACAACAATAAATAAAACAGAGTATACAACATCAAATGCAACAGGCAAACTACTACACAATCAAATGAAACACAAGAACCGGCCACTCGACCACCGGGAACAGCAGAGACAAAGATAGAACACGGACTATCTATTAGCAAGGTTTTCTTTCCTTTGAAAATCTAACAATCCCCAAGAACCCATTTTAGTGACTTCGATTATCACCTTTAATTCCTTAATTAAACCCCAAATTCATTAAAAACACATAAGAAAAATTTTCAAATTTTTTTTACGAGTCAAAGAAATCTAATTTGGAAACCCCAAATTAGATTACCAATCTCCAAAACAATAGAATACAACTCATACAAACTTGAATCATTAACAGATGAATCGATGGAAATTCTAATAACAACCCTAAGACTAACATAATCAAAACGAAACCAAAATAAACCTAACAGAATAATTTTAAAAAGTGAAAAATCTAAAAGGAAGATAACAAAATTAGCAATTAAGACATACTAGAAAAGTTAGAATATGAAAAACACTAACATTGAGACTAATCACCAGAGTTCAGAATATGAAAACAACACAACCTAAGCAACAATAAGACACCAAATACCTTTCAAATATCAGTTTCATCAGTTCCTCAAATCCATAACCCCAATCTCTTAATCTATCTTCCCCCAGGTGTCCTAGGTTTACTCTGTCTCGAAATTAGTCACCATGGAAATCATCTTTTGGATCTGGTTTTGAAGTTTGAATCTAAGTTTGCTTGTTAGCAGCTTTTATCCCAACTCAAAGGTGAAAACAATTTCGGGGCGATGAAAACAGAGGGGAAGAGAAGCCTCTCTGGTTTCCAAGATTTTGCATTTTATTTCTATGGATCGCTGAAACTGATTTTAATACATGGTACTGAATTTTAAATTTTTATTATTAATTAAAATACGGGTTTTCCTAATCAACCCGTGTCCCACACCACCATATAAGTAAACTTTGGTTAGATAAAGAACTTGTTGCTGTTACTTTCGTCTTGAAAAGAACATTATGTTCAAATAATGTTGCACCTTTCCTTTCTTTTAAACAAACCAAACACATCTCACTCATACAGGTTGTTCATTACCAGAAGATTGCAGGGAGAACTTAGCACAGCAAAATTTAAATTAAACAAACCAAACACATACAGGTTGTTCATTACCAGAGGACTGCTGGGAGAATTTAGCACAGCCAAATTTAAAATATGTAAAATACTGAATGGAAACAAATACTCTGAAACTATCACTTTCATTCTCTGACTAATCTTGCTTTTAGTTCCATTTCTCAAATAACCGCTGCCTTTGCCAACTATCACTTTCATACTCGACTAATGTCGCTTTTAGTTCCATTACTCAAATAACCGCTGCCTTTGCTCCTTCGTTTTTTTCCACACTAGCCAGCAACCGAGAAAACTCTTGCTGGTGTGTATGGTGAGTAAGGATTTTTGATCTTTGTTTTGAAACTTTTTTGGTGCATATTTCTGGATGCATCAGGAGGTCACCGGCACAGAATTCTGGTGGTCAGTAAATGAGCAATCAGTTAAAGCAAACCACTTAGTTGAACGGTTGAATAAAACAAATGCAGTTCTGAAACACAATGCAAGACAATTCCAAAACGAGTATGAAAGTGATAGTTCATAGCAAGACAATTCCAAACAGACATTGCAAAGTTACAATTCATAAACAAGTGGATCATTTACCTCTGACAAAACCCCTTCCAATACTTAATGAAACGGGACAGTGACCTAGCTAATACTGTGTAACAGAAAGAAAATGTATAATTTTGTGTATTTACGTATCCTCAAATAATAAGTTGCTTATAGATTGAATCAGACAACAGACAGAGAGAACTGGAACATTGCTAGATAGTGCTATTCAGGCCATATTGTTTTCTACATTGCAAAGAAAATTATTCAGATGGTTCGCTAAAACATTGCTTATCTACTCAATGAGATTCATGCTTATAACTTGTTCACTGAAAACCACAAAATCTTTTTACAAGTAAATGTTGAAAAGATGCAAATAATGAACAAGCACATGCGCAGAGTAATACTGAAATGATCTAACTGATGAACCTGTACATACCTAACTTCATTTGTCGCCCTAAAGCTGAATGACCACCATATATGATGCAATTCGCTTTGCAACGTCTCTGCAAGAATTGCCTCAACAGTGTGATTTGGGAATTTACACGTATATAGCCCTTCTGGTTGTTATTGGTAGTACTCCTTCCATATCCACTTTGAATGTCACACTCCAACCCATATAATCAGCGTCCATTTCCAATATGTCAAAGCATGCATGCATCTTAAACCAAATCCTCGAAAGAAAACTAATGGCCGCCATACGTGTAGGTTGGTATCGGTTTTAAACTAATGTCAAGTGACTGAACAGAGGCTTTCAGTAAAACTTGTAATTAGCAACCGTGAGGAGAGTGCAGGGGAAACAAGGAGACTCCATCAATCTCAATCTCCACTTTGAATGTCACACTCCAACCCACATATAATCAGTGTCCATTTCCAATATGTCAAAGCATGCATGCATCTTAAACCAAAACCTCAAAAGAAAACTAATGGCCACCATACTTGTAGGTTGTTATTGGTTTTAAACTAATGTCAAGTGACTGAACAGAGGCTTTCAGTAAAACTTGTAATTAGCGACCGTGAGGAGTGCAGGGGAAACAAGGAGACTCCATCAATCTCAATCTTCTTACAAGATTTTTCCCTGCGATCATAGGAATACAAACTGACAAAATCTGCATAAATACCTGCATGTTTTTGTAGTGGTGGCACTCAAAGACTATCGTCTCAATACTCCCAACAACTCCGAAACCACCAGTTCGAGAATCACAACAAAAAAGGTAACTCAATAGTCTCTCCACTCCAATTACTTTCATTTCCTTGGCAGTTCTCCAGTTTGTTGACGACTCCGTCATCTAACATCCATAACTTAACAACCTGAGATTGCATTCGGAATAATAGAGCTACATGTCCATCCAGTATTAGCATATCAATAGGCCGCCTAAAGGATTTTCACGAGGCTCATGAAGAATGTAATTAGGAATCGGAATAACTCTAAACTTCTCACTTCCAACATCTAATGCAACTATGACGTCAGGATCACTCCATTGAGCCGCAGAATACACCTTGTTTCTCCAGTATAAAGTACCATCTGCATACACTGGCTGTTTTCCAGTGTCATACGGAGAGAGCACCTCAGTGATAATTAATTTGTTGTTCTCGTTAGGGACCATATTGATCTTTCGCCATTTGGTGTCACGGCCAAGGGTCAACACCTCCCACCTTGCATAATCAGGGCGTTGTAGGGAATGCCGACGATGACCTTGGGGTCTAGCGGATAATCTCCAAAAGCAGAATACTTTATACTCCTTCTTTTCTGGATCGAACCCAAAATGATAAATTGGAGGATGATGAGTTTTTATCTCAATTGTGTTATCTTCATTCTTGATCAGCTTGTCATTTTCTTCTGCTAGTAATGTTGATCCGACCCACGGTGTTGATTCTCGTGTACTTGCATTGTATACCCTAACAGCATACGTCTTTGTGTCTACGAAACAAACCAACCCATTTACTGGTCCCAAGACTTTATTATAAAGGAACCATTTATCATCGGTTATCCTAACCTTGCTAATAATGGATTCGACATCATCCTCACTGCCACTGCCTTTAACTATCTCCGCACATGAGATACTTTGACATAGAGTTTTGCTTTCGTCAAAGCCAGGATCATAGCTTGTGCGATAGATGCCCTTTTCTTGCAACGGGTTTATGTAGATGAGAGTCGGACATGATTTTGAATGGTGGAAGTGTAAATCAATCAAGTGTTGATCTTGTTTAATCAAATACAACCAATGCTTACAAACTGACTTGAACCGCATTAGTGATTTCACAGGTAGTCTGCTTAGTATCTCTAACATTACATCTTTGTTAAAAACCTCTGTACTTCTTTTCCTTGACGTACCAGAATAATAGTCTGATGATACATCATAGTGGAAATCATACCTTGCTATTATCTCCATTGGCAGACTCGAATAACAATCACGGCTGCTACTTTTTCTCCTTATTGACAGAAGACCAGAATAATAACAATTCTACAACATAAAAAAGATTAAGTTGTTATTTCTATGAATACCTACTTAGAACCCTAGGTTGAGCAAAAAAGAAAGAAAGGAACAGTGAAAAGAAATTGAAGAACTGGGCATGGATCCTATCATATTTATGCAAGTCACAGTATTCTATTTTTAGGATTAGGAAGCTGAAATTTTATCTGTCTATTATTAGGAAACTGAACTTTTATCTGTCTATTATTAGGAAACTGAACTTTATTTTTATTTCCTATTGTAGTACCTTCCTAAATACTGCCTTGATGGGCCTGTGTCGGGACAATCCTCTACTTATCATCGTTTTTACACTAACAAAATCTTTAATCACTGAAAAGCGAAAAATATCAAAATTCCACACATGTTAAGTTGAGATCCAAATGGCTAAAACACTGGGAAAGAAGACATCCTCAAGCGGTATCTATAAAGGTTGAGTAACATGGAAATTAATTCGAGGTGAATTCTGCGGTAAAAGCTAAAACACAAAATACAAGTAGAACTTCAATAAATTAATCTTCGATAAATTAATTACTTCGCTAAAATAATAAAATTCTTCAGTCCCAACTAGGCTTATGGCTAAATTTTAACTCGATAAATTAATAACCGCTAAAATAATAATTTTTCCAGTCCCAAGGCTATTAATTTATCGAAGTTTTACTGTAACTACTGTTGACTGGTGGAGTCAGCCTTATGGTAAATTACCGTAGAGTTACTGTTGATGAGAAACTAGCCTAGACTTCGAGAGAGAAATATTCTTCGGATCTTTTCCCCCTACATGGAGTCATGGACCTTCCCGCCTTAGTTAGAAAAGACTTCTAGCTCACACAAAAATTATGAGGGCACAAAACCAAATTTTGGCTTGTATGAATCCAGTCAATGTCAATCGATACAAGGAAAATAAACAAAAACTCATCAAGGATGTGCTGGGAATCAAAGTCGAATAAGCACAAGAAACAGAAATTTGTTCCATTAGAATGTTCATATAGGATATCCCTTCACAGTGTCAAATTTGGGGTGGTTTAGTTCATCACTTGAACACCCCTATTCTAGGACAGAGGACTACTTAACGAGATGCACATACTGTTACTCAAAAATGTAAGAATTCTTTTTAAGAGATCAATTCCTCAGCTGATGAGCCAAATATATAGCACTACGTGTTTCACTGTTATCAGCTGCAAGTAAGAGCATGCTAATGTAGACATTTCACGTCTATAGACTACAAGCTGATACCCAGCTAATAGAACATACAAAAATGTTTTTGACGAGGTCCGAACAGGTAAAAACTAGTTTCATTATCTTGTAGGGAAAAATACACATAACAAACACAGAGGTTGAAACAGAACTCTGTCCTGTTAACCCATAGTGTCGTCAAATAACGCCCTGCAAAACTGTCAGGCTAAACTGGCTAGTGAAACAGCTAACTATGAAACTCTTGATCTCTATCTCTTCTCTATTACAACTTCAATCCTAGTTATCCATTGCATTTTCACTGTCGATATTCATTTCTAAGTTTTTGACTACAGGACATCCAACTAAAGTATTGTATCGATGAAAACATAACAATGTCAAGAAATTTACCTGATGATTAAGAAGAATCTTTCCCACCGCCAAGAAGAAACCATTAAGGAATTCCTTGGTATCTCTCACACCACCTAACACAACAATATCCTTGGAAATCTTAGAACCAAAATGTGATCCACAAGGAGTCCGAAACCACCCTTGTTTAAACATCTTAACAGCACCATTGCGACTCAAATGAAAAGCAGCTTCGAAATAAACATGAGCACCACCGATTTCATTAAATTCCAATTTCACCATTGCGTTAACCGATTCCTTCTTCATCCCAGTAACCAATTCCTTCTTCATCCCACTATCCTCCCCGTGAATCTGAGAATTCGACAAAGTATAATCATCATTCATCCTATTCTTCTGTCCAATTATAGTCAGAGTTAAACCAGATCCAACTCTCCACCTCACAATCACGTCACCTGGATCATCTGACACAACCTCGCCATACTTCCCCACCGTATCGTTAATGTAATGCTTCATAAAATTTGAAGCATAGCGATCGAACGAAATCGATTGACAACAATTCGATTTCTCTTGATTTGAAATCGAAACACTCATCTGTTTACCAATCAGTGATTATATCTAATTATATCTAATGGTTTTGGGATTTAATGTCAAATCCTTGTTGAATTTTGTTCAGAGAGATCATGGATTAGGATTCTGATTTGGGATCTGATTAGTGTTCGTGATGTTCGGTTCGATGTTTTTGATGGTGAGGAGGAGAAATAATGTTAAATTCGATTAGATTTTTTTTTTATATATGACTATAACAAATCTGGGTCCATCCCTTCGGCAGACCTGGCCCGGCCCGGACCGTCAATATACTATCGGTTTTTTAACTAGCGGCCCTGAGATTCTTCCCTCCTTTCCCGGTTGTAATCTTATCTCCAAGAATCCAATGGCCAGGCTAGGTTACACCTCATGTCCTGAACAAATTCAGTTTGGATGATCTTGAAGACTCGAGCATCCCAACAGTGGGTGCTGCAAATCCTATGTGGAATTTTTATTTACATCCTTATTTGTGGGGTGATATATATATAGCAAAAGAATAACATTTTTCACATGAACCATCTCCAGGTAGTGTGGGGTGTTAGTTTTAGGATTTGATTTTTTGGATAAAGATAAAAGTGATTCCTTTTTTCATGTTGGTTTAGAAAAATCTATTTAAACACATTAATTAGAAAAATAGTGAAAAAGATGACATGGAAGTCATTCCCAAGGTCTAAATAAGACTTTCTATAAGACCTTCGTATTTATTTTGACACCCTTCCTAATTTATAGGACCCTCTTGTTGGAGATGGATTTAATCTAAATGAGGGTCTAAAATCCTATGTGTCAAACTAGAAGTAAAACTTTCACCCTCTGTTGGACCTTTTCGTAATTATACTTATTATACATTTGTTTTTAAAAAGATGGTGTGGTTGGACTAATGATCGATCACTTCACGGATCAGTTTATGGCTCCAAATACAGTGATCGATGAAAGCCTATATTCAACAATAACCCCAAGGACCTTAACACCCATTCAATGGGCCTCGCTGACCAAAGAAGTAACCCCTATAGAGATCAAACAAGTCGTTTTCTCCATTGGCTCTGAACGTAAGTTTTTCAAAGTTATGCGGGAAACAACACATACACAACTAATAGAGATGGTGCATAGTTTCTTCAATTCCTTCCAGTATCCATACGCTTGTGAACCATACCAACCTAACTTTAATCTCCAAAATAGACCACCCATCCAAACCGTCGCAATTCAGGCCTATAGGACTTTGTAATGTCACCTACAAAATCATTTCAAAAATCCAGGTGAACCGCATACGCCCTTTACTCCCGTTCCTGATAAGCCCTTATCAAAGCGATTTTATACCCCAAAGATCTATCTAGGACAACATAGCGATTCTTGGAGAGCTTTTTCATCATATTAAAACCTCAACCAATACTAAAGACCTCAAAATAGACTGAAATTGGATATCCAAATAGCCTATGATAGTCTAAATCGGGGTTTTGTTAGAAAAGCCTTTACTAAATTAGGTTTTCCGACAACTTTTATAGAATACATCATGCTATGTATATCAATAGTCACATATTCAATCAACATCAAAGGAACACCGCATGGGTATATTACTCCAACTAGAGGAATAAGACAAGGGGATCCTCTCCCATCCTATGTGTTTATTGTTTGTGTGGAAATACTCTCAACAAACTTGGGAAATCTTGAGGCCCAAAGAGCCGTGGAGGGACTATGCATCTCACAAAAAGCTCCACCAGTTCTCCATATCATGTACGCGGACGATCTTCTCATCACATACAAGGCTTCAAAAGAAGAAACGAATCAACTTAAGCAAATGCTCCGGCATACAACACATCAGCCAGGTCACCACATTAATACTTCCTAATCCACCATCATCCATCATCCAAAGATCAACCAACAAAGAATTACTTGAACTTCATCAAGATTTCAATATGCCCACAACCTCAATACCACCGATCTACCTAGGAATCCAATTCAAACATGGAAGATCCTCTCGTCACAACTTTGCTAAATCGGTTAGCGCGTAGGGAAAAGGGATGGATGCTTTGAAGTGCCTAACACCTTCAGGAAAATTAGCACTTATAAAATCTCGAGCCAATCTTAAAGAAAATTGTACTCAAACACGATAGAAGATGCAAGATCGATCACGCAACTACAAATGAAAATAGTTGGGTCCGCTTCACAATCCCAATGAAGTCTTCAAGTCGTTAACCTAAAGGGTTTCTGAAAAACCTAAGGTTAAAGGAAAATCGACTCTAGCTTATCGATTGTAGATGGGGCAAAACGAGTTCTTTGGTTTTTACGAGAATTTAGAGACGAATAGTGCGGAGGAAACTCCTTGAACTAAGCGAACTTCCAAACCTCACACGGATGCACTTTGCCAAAAAGGGAGTGCTTTGAATTTGATATATCAATCCGTGGGACTCGGCCTAAACCAAGACAATGGTCGTTCCCGAGTCAATTCGGTCATAAGAGAGGATGGGTCGATCTCGTAGGAGGAAGCGAGAAATTTATGAGATCGGTGGTGATTCGATGAGTGCCAAATATTGCATATTTATACATCTATTTATTAACATTTAACTCATCTTTTGTGCTTTCAGAAATCGGATATTATCCCAGCATTCTCGTGTTTTCTTTGTTTTCAAGAATAAATATTTGTATTAATTAATTTTGTGTTTTTAGGTAATAAATAAAGCTCGGAGGCGAGGAGCCAAAAGAGCAGAAATTGGAGGAAAGCGTCTATGGAGCAGAAAGCAAAAGCCGCGCGCAACAGTTGCAACCCAACAAGGAGCAACCTATCTACAAGATATGGGCCCAAGCTATCCAAGACCCGACCCACGACCCAAATCCGAGCCCGTTCACCCCGAGCCGTTGAGATTGCTATCACCACATCCAACGCTCGCTCACAGCCTCCTCATCAACTCTTGATGCTCCCGCTCAACACCACAGCCTACTATATATTCCCCATCACCAAAACCTAATTCTCTTTCTCTTTCCCTCACCCGACAGTAACAGCATACACCACTCCATCCCTCTCTTATTCCCCGACCAAATTTGCAGTGAGCCACCACCTTCTCCATCTCTCGCCATGACCCGCCTCGGCCACCAACAATGCAGCCGCCTTCGCCATCACCTCCTACTTGCTTCTATTTCACTCATAGCTTCTACCCCTAGAAGCTAAGTGAGAGATAGAAGGAATTAGGTTAGGGTTTCATCAATATTTGGGGAAAATCAAAATAAGGAGTTCTCGTGAGCCGATTGAACAGAGCCGACAAGCGATTCGTAGAGTATGGGCGATTGGGTTTGTTTTTTAATTTCTGTTTTGAGAAAATTAGGGTTTTGTTTTCTCTTTGCATGTATAAATAGGTGAACTGTGTATGTTTGAACTTATGCCCTGGCTAGCGAGCACCAATTTAGCTTAATATGTTAGAACTAGAGGGTTGATTCAATCACCCTAGTACTCTCAATCACCTAGCTACAACTGTTTTACGCTTTAGTTTACAATCACAACATCAACTCGGTCGTATCGACACAAAACAAAACAACTCTGTCACTTGTTAGAAATCGTTAAGGAAAGTCTTTTATATCAACTTAGCACACCCATTTCTCTCGTGGGATCGACACGTACTTGCCACGCCTCTAATAGGCCTGTGCACTTGCAGTTTAACGTAGGAAAGCTCTTTGCTGAGACCTACCAAGTTTTTGCGCCGCTGCCGGGGACTTGGCGTGTGTTGTGTCGACTATTGGCTTGTCTTCACTGTTTTTCAACTCACCCTGTACATATTTGCTTTGAGTTATTACTTTTACTCCTTTCTTAGTGTAGTGTAGCTGTTAGTTTTCTTTTTCATTACATCCTTTATTGTACTGCTTGTTGCATTGGTAAATCTTTTAATCTCCCCGTTGTTCTTGTTTAAGTTATATGTAACTCTACACCCACATCTCTCGCATTTTTAGTGTCACTTAGTGTAATTATCTTGCCCCGCATCAGAACTTAGCCGCAATTTCAATCTTTCAGTTCATCACATAGTGCATCTTGTTTCTATTAAGTCACTGCATCATTATCTTATAATTTGGTTGTTGTATTTGGGTTAGCTTAGTTGTTCAATCATCTTGTCATCATCTTAATAGTTAGTTTGCATCTCATTCTATAGTTCATTCACTTTCTATAATTTTGTAGCATCAACTGTAGCTTTTTGTCATTTGTACTCATCCATTGAAAGTAAAAGAAGTCAGTAAGCTCATAGTGCATTGCACTTCCTACTTGATCAAAGATCCGGGTCCGAACCGAGCTCAAGCCTCGCCTTGCTTAGCCCATCACATATGTGTCATTTCAGCTGCATTGTAACCTTAATTGCTACACCTCATCTTTGCTAGCCGACTCTGTAGTGGTTCTGTTCATGTAAGCTGCACATCCCGAGAACTAAAAATCTATCTTGAGTACGGGTACCTACTATCTCCGATGTCTTCTTTGAGCAAGCCAAAGGAAGGGAAGACAAGGAGCAGATCAACATAGCCATGCGGCTGCAACCGCTACCCTGTCACAGTTGCACCCGGAGCCGCGAATTGGAGGTTAGCCAAACTTGCTACTAAACCGTGCATTTCTGAAATCTGCCTCGAGCATCACAATATAACCACCTAGTGCTGTATGACTAGCTCTTGATTCTCATAACCATGATGATTGTGATGTGCCATGAATGCTCACTAAACTTCCCCTGTTTTAATTTGTCACTTGTTCTTTGAGTTTCACCTCTCTGCTATTCTCGCTAACGTGCATTACTAACAATTTGCTGAGCATCTCGCAACGTAGATACTGTGAGCCACAACTAGCATAATGTACTTGCCTGTCACATGTGATTTTGAGGTTAGCCCGGGAAGGAGCTGTGGAATGAGTTTGTAACCACGATATCCGCTTTGTGATTTTGAATTTTGTATCACCCGTGATATCAGTGAACCTTATATAACCCCGAGCATAACTTTGTGAAGTAGTGACCTCGAGCCCTCAGAGGCCGTGAGGTTGAACTTCGATAGCCAGTGCTAGCCAAGCCCCTGTACCCTTAGGCATGCTAGACCTTGTGTGAGACCTTGTAAGCTTGCTACCTGTTGAGCTAAGTTGCTCTGTACACTTAGCATTTTCTACCCAGTCAGCTACATCTGTGAGACTCCTTGAGAATTGTAAGCTGTCATTTTCATTTTCACCTGTTGAATGCTAAGTATGCTAGACCTTGCTTGAGACCTTGTGTGACCCATCTGCACCCTTGTGTGAGCCGTTGAGCCAATTATTTGCCAAACTCCTTGCATGCTCATTCCCCCGTGCAAATTGGTGTAATTACTCATTGTGCAAACCCTGCTGAACTCCTGTCTCCTCTGTGCTCTGTGCATCTGCCCTGAGCTTAACTCCGGCCCCCTGAAGCTGTGAGTTTGAGCTACAGATACCCAAGTCTGCTGAATCAACTGGGCTGGTTGATATCAACTACCCCAGTTGACTCCAACAACCCTGAGCATAACCCATCCGACCCTGTGGTCGCCTTTGCATTGGCCGATTGCGGTGGTGCTCAACTTTGACCTTGTGCTGTATCTTGAATCTGTGAACCATGCCTGCATACTGCACTAGCAACCTTGCATAAGCCTATCAAGCAATCACCACTGTGATATTTTGAAGCCTGCCTTGTGTGACCTGTGAACCTTCTACCTTACACTTTTGGTGCATAAGCTCGCCATATAAGCCAACCCGCACAACCACCGAGCCATTTCATTTTGTGTGAAATTGTGTGTTTCGTTTTGCTCGTGCATGAGACCTCGTGCGAAGCTTATGCTACTATGTGCTGTGAACCGCACTCAAACCTGGCTAGGCCAAGTCAGGCCAGAACCAGCACCACTAGGCTTTCCACCGTGCACCGGGCTTTGAATAAATAATCGAACCCAAAACCCGGGCTGCAAACAACTAATCCCAACAAAACCAAACCAGCCCACAAAAACCAAAATGAGCCCACAAGAATGGGCTTTGCATAACTAGTGCAAGCTTAACCCACATAATCGGGCAATTTGCATATAATCGGGCCGTGTACAAACCGACACTCATTTGAATCGGGCTGTGAAAACAACTAGGCTTTGCATCACTTGGGCTTAGCTTCCCTGTTTTGAGACATCATTGGTTATACATGCTTGATGTGTGCTAGGCTATTTGAATTGCTAGATCATGTCAGGATTTTGGTCTGCAACTGGGGATGAAAACAAATCCATCAGAGAACTTTCTTACGGGCATGATTCATGTTATGAACTCCCCACAGTCCATGATGATTTTAGGGAATATTATGATCCTTCTCAGGGCCCTTACCTTGACTTCACATACCCTAGTCATTCTTCACACATGTATCACCAACCACAGTGGGAAGTTGAACAATGTTATGCTCCCCCAAACCCTTGTATGCAGTCACTAATGGAAAAGCTCATAGAGCAAAACAATGATATACTTGGATGGAAAATGCATGATCATCCCTTCTCTAGTGAACCATGTGCACAACCATGTAATGATCCTTCATATGAAACATGCATACCCACTAGTGAAGACTCCCCTTCACTTGAACATCTCACTATGATTCTTCAAATGAACACGATTGAGGTACAAAATAAAGATTGGAAAGAAGTTTATGATAGGATGTTTGTTATTCCCGATAATTTTGAAAATAGTGTTTCTAGTCCTACTCATGCAACTAAATATGAACCTAATCTAGAGGAGATGAGTGCACCAAAAATGCTACAATTTTGAATAGGGAAATGCGGTGTTATTATGATGATGATGATGATGAATATGAAGAGCATGTGTACTTAGAAAATGTAATGGAATCTTTAGGTTCGAGACATTTAGCTTTCTTCGTGAACCCTATGAATGATGCTTCTTCTAATATTCATACGTGTGATGCTGAATTGGGGCCTGTGCAATTGTTCCGTGAAAGTGAGCATGTTATATCACCTGTTTGTAACTTGGGAAATGCTAAGACTTTTGTTGACACAGATAATTCAATGCATGAAATTGATGTGTCTGATTCCATGCCTAGGTTACAGCATGATGTTATGCATGAGGTTGAAATTTTGGATAATGATGACATGGAGATTGATGAATTGTTCTATGCAGTGAACATGATTTACCTTCTTTTTTCGACCTTAGGAAAGTGTGTGATGGTGCAAATGATCTTATACATGAAAACAACTTAGATGTACCTAATCTCTCCTAAGGCATGATTGAAACTCCTCCACCAAACCTAGGTGTAGTTTGTAACAAAATTACAAAACCAACTTTTATGAAAATGCCTAATTTAGGCTTAGAACTTTGTGCTTCCCAAGTCCTCTTGGACTATTTTGCATCAAAGTATAACACTTTTTAAGGAGCCATAGTTGGAATGTGTATATCCGCCTGTTCTTAGCAAAACTCATTTTGAGTTAGACATTTTGCATGATGTACCTTTAAAATTGCAAGATTTTGTGCTCAAAAACACATCCGTTGACAAGTTTAGGTTTGGGGTAACTTGTTCACATATGCAATCTTTCCCGCACGCTCATGTTATATCCGTGTAAGGCTGTTGATGTTTGTACATATCGTCTTTTGGGTTGATCCTCAACTCTTTAGATTGTTGGTGTATGGTGAATTTTCATTGTATATAATCCAAAGAGGACTTGTTAAATTTTCTTTTCTCGAATCGGTTGAGTCTTCTTGTGCATATATTGTGCTAATCCAATATGATCTCCACCGAGAATGTTGGATTCTAGCCTTGACAAATGAAGCTCTAACCTTGCTCCCGCCGACATACCGGTAATCTCTTCCCTTTTCTCTTATCGAATAGTTCTCATGGTATGTGACTTTTGAATTCTTATTATCTGTTGACACATTGAGGACAATGTTCGATTTAGGTTTGGGGTACATTTGCATTTGCATTTAGAGTTTTTAGTCTTTTATTTCAAAAAAAAAAAAAAAAAAAAAAAAAAAACTCTTTGTAAATATGTACATAAAAACCTCCAACTTTTAGAGATTTTAGAGTCACTAGCATGCTTCTAGCTATGTTTACATAGAGAGTCCGACCAAATAACGAGAACTTAGAAGTACTTGGAGAACACAATCGGGTTTCTTAGTTGATTAGAGCGTTAAAGTTGGATTTAACCATACGGGAGGGCGAATTAGGTCTTTGTGTTTAGATATTCGGTAGTAGAATTGTGATCACCCATAGTGGATACTACCCATTTTACATAGCGAGGCACCAACCTTGATTTTGTGACTTTCTAGAAAAGTCTGTTAGAGTGTGTGTCACCGTACGTCAATTCCGGAAGGAATGGTGAGCTACCCAACTTCGCACCACTTTCAAAGACTACTTTTGATCTCTTGAGTGCTAATTTCGTCAATTATGAGGGTGACGTTTAAAGATGAAAACTTCCTCTAAATACCGATTTGCAGTTAGCATCACTCTCTCCCTCTTAACAACATCAACAGATTCATAGAAACACATCATCAAAGCAAGCGGAGCATCATCAGAATATTTGAAGAAAAGTTGAAATAGTCCAAGGTTTACGTGCAACAAAGAAAAGAAAAGAAAAGAAAATAGGATGAGAATTAGTGAAGTTTATGAAATCAAGACAATACAAGTTTTATTGTTTTATTGTTATTTTCAATTCATGATCAAAAAAAAAAAAAAAAATGTTTGTCAAGTTTTGTGAAATTGAAGTTCATCATCAACATTTGAAGACCGAAGACCGAAGATTGAAGACGTTTCTATGAATGCCGAGAGAGTGATATTAATTGCCGATCGGGTGAGAAGGTAAGTGAGTACTCCCCACCCTTGCTAATGGTTGATTTCCTTTCTTATAGATCATCGAAAAAAAGATTCTTTTTGTCCACACTTCGTGGAGTCTCAGAATTATTTCGGAAGGTTATCCTTCTTACATTCAACGTGTGCGGATTTCTCTCTTTATTCCCGCCTCGCACACATGAGAGACTAAAAAAGCGGTCTTTTTGAGTGCAATTATCATAAAACCCTATTGGTGAGGCAGAAGTCGAGGCTTATGATCACAATCGAATCCGAATTCTTTCATATGGTATGGTTACTTCTCGCTCAAAGACTTAAGGATGAGAATGCGTTCTTTGGTAGTTCTAACTTCTTGTTACTAGCATGCGAAACTCTATGTCCTCATATCTCCTTGGATGCTTGAGACTCTTTTACACTCGAAGTTGGAGAAGGTTTTGTGGGTACACTCGGTAAACCCTCACGAGACTACAACTCGTCCACTAGGGACACCTAGGGGTTTAAAGGCTTAGTGCATACGCTAAATGCATTCGAGAGACCATCGCGAAGTGGTATAGTTAGGATTTCTTAATTTTGTTTCACTTGAGGAAAAGTAAAATTCAGGTTTGGGGGTATTTGATGAGTGCCAAATATTGCATATTTATACATCTATTTATTAACATTTAACTCATCTTTTGTGCTCGAAATCGATATTATCCCAGCATTCTGTGTTTTCTTTGTTTTCAAAAATAAATATTTGTATTAATTAATTTTGTATTTTAGGTAATAAATAAAGCTCGAAAAGCGAGGAGCCAAAAGAGAAGCGTAAATTGGAGGCAAGCATCTACGGAGCGTAAAGCCAAAGTTCGCGCAAGCGCAATGTCGGTTGCAACCAATCTACAAGATATGGGCCCAAGCTATCCAAGACCCGACCCACGACCCAGATCCGAGCCCGTTCACCCTGAGCCGTTGAGATTGCTATCACCACATCCAACGCTCGCTACAGCCTCCTCATCAACTCTTGATGCTCCCGCTCAACACCACGGCTACCTATATATTCCCCATCACCAAAACCTAATTCTCTTTCTCTTCTCCTCACCCGACAGAACCGGACACCACTCCATCCCTCTCTTCTTCCCCGACCAAATTTGCAAGAGCCACCACCTTCTCCATCTCCCGCCACACCCGCCTCGGCCACCAACAGCAAGCAGCCTCGCCTCCGCCATCACCTCCTACTTGCTTCTATTTCACTCATAGCTTCTACCCCTAGAAGCTAAGTGAGAGATAGAAGGACTTAGTTTAGGGTTTCATCAATATTTGGGGAAAATCAAAATAAGGAGTTCTCAGAGCCGATTGAACAGAGCCGACAAGCGATTCAGAGAGTATGGGCGATTGGGTTTGTTTTTAACTCATTTTGAGAAAATTACGGTTTTGTTTTCTCTTTGCATGTATAAATAGGTGAACTGTGTATGTTTGAACTTATGCCCAGGCTAGCCAGAGCACCAATTTAGCTTAATTTGTAGTTTAATTGTCTTAATTATGTTCTAAATAACATTGCTAGGGTGTTGATGAAACCCCTAGTTGTATGCTAATGTGATCAATGTTCATGCTGTTCTTGATGTGCTTACACTGTTTTAGGATTGATAATTAGCTGATAAATTGAATGATCCTGTGATAGAGTGTACTGTAAGAAGACACTCTATACTAGGGGAGAGTTAGAGTATTAGTTGATCAAAAAAATCCATCTGAGGCCTTCAAGGGAAGGTTCAAGGCACAATAGGAACTTGATTTGCCTTAGCTTAGAACTAGAGGGTTGATTCAATCACCCTAGTACTCTCAATCACCTAGCTACAATCTGTTTACTGCTTTAGTTTACAATCACAACATCAACTCAGTCGTATCGACACAAAACAAAACAACTCGTCACTTGTTAGAAATCGTTAAGGAAAGTCTTTGATATCAACTTAGCACACCCATTTCTCTCGTGGGATCGACTGCACTTGCCACGCCTCCAATAGGCATGTGCACTTGCGGTTTAACGTAGGAAAGCTCTTTTACGAGACCTACCATGATCAAAGATTGTAGGTGTGTTGTGTATTCTACATGAAGAAATAAGATAAGCTCGATTGATTGAATTTGCTCTGTGGAGAGTAATTGCTCGAGACGTTGAGTTGTTAATCTCTTGTTTTCTGTTTGACGAAAGATTGTCTTGTTTTCAATCATGATTCAAAAACTTATTTATATTGCTAGAATTGTAAACACCTTGACCCCATGAAGTGTGAAAGTTGCTGAAGTCAAAGAGTGGGGAAGTAGAAATCGTTTTAAAACCAGATGCTCATCGTGCGAAGACTTGGTTGATTTTTCATCCACTACTTTGCTAACTTCTCCAACTGATTGCACGACTTGGTCATATTCTCTTCGTGTGTATGAAAACACGTTCCGTAGACCGCTAGACCAAAACCCTAGTTAATATCCCCTATGTGACATGATTGATGTCTCGTGATTGTGGAGTCTCGCAAGGTAGGCGTGTATTTAGTTAGTCGATTCTTGACTTTATGGGACGATGAGTCCTTATACCGCCGAGTCGAACGTGATTTGCAAATGTTCTCGAGACTCTCATGAATTGAACGTGTCTCCGTTGAGACGGAGGTATGATTCTCAACTAAATTTTGATAGTTAAGGTGAGCAAATATTGCTCATTCGATGGATTGTTGAATATTGATAGTTGAACCAATATTACTTAGTCTCGAGCAAATATTGTTCATCCGAGCAAATGTTGCTCGTTTGATGAATTATTGGTAGCATGACCAAAATGAAATATTAATTTAAAATAATTCAATCGAGTATAATTAATAAAAATGTTGATCATGGGATTAACATAAAATTATTAGCGTTTGAATGCAGAGTTATAAACCTTGGATTCGAAACCCCGATCAATTGATGATTTATTGAAAATCAACCACGGAGTGAAGGAGGGACTGGCTACATGGGATGATGGATGGACCATGTAGCGTCCGTGATTCTTGAGTGAGCAAATTCTTGATTTCTTGAAGACCGATTCTTTGAGAGGATGATTAAATGTTTGGTTTAATCATTTTTAGTAAAAATGCTCGTGAGCCTTAGGTGATAAAACCTAATTATAAAGATATGAGGGACTGACCAAGGGGTCATGAAACCGGACTGTTGGTCACACGACCGAATGACGATCGTTTTATGAAATTCCAAATTGTTTGGAAGAGTTTGAATCTAATGTGAACAAATTAGGTCAAATGATGAAAATATGTGGGACCGGCTTCTTGCAAGCCAAAGAGCCAACCTTGGTCGGTCAAGGTAATATGCTCATGTCACCAAAGTGTTCGTGTCTCAGTCCTGAGAATTTTGATATTTTCGATGCGCGTTTGAGCAACATTTTGAGAAAATATGAAGAAATCAAGGTTTTTGCTCAAACCGAGGAAACTTTATAAGATGAAGGAAATAATAATAAAATGAGGAATCATGAAGTGTGGTATCGGATATGGCGAGGGAATGGCGGCCGGCCAATGAGCCGGCCCCATGACACTTTTCCTAATTTTATGTTATTTTCATGATTTTAAGGAAATATCATGAAATCAAGGAATTTCCTTGAAGTGAAGGAGTTTCCATGAGATGAAGGAAATAATAATAAAATAAGAGGCATGTGGGACCGGACACGACTAGGGCATGGTCGGCCGGCTAGGGCCCGGTCCCTTGAGTCTTTCCTAATTTTATATTATTTTCATGATTTTAAGGAAATATCATGAAATCAAGGAGTATGTTGAAACTAAGGAGTTTCCATGAGATGAAGGAAACATTAATAATAGTAAAATAAGGGGCGTGTGGGACCGACCACGACTAGAGCATGGTCGGCCGGCTAGGGCCCGGTCCCGTGAGTCTTCCCTAATTTTATATATTTTCCTTGATGTGAAGGAAATATCATGAAATCAAGGAATTTCATGGGATGAAGGAAATAATAATAATGAAATAAAATAATAAGGAATGCAAGGTGTAGGACCGCCCACAACTAGGGCATGATCGGCAGGCTAGTGAGCTCGGTCCCGCGACACCTTTCCTAATTTTTATTATTTCCTTGATACGGAGGAAACACCATGAGACTGAGGAGTTTCCTTAAAATGAAGGATATTTGTTCAAATGAAGGGATTTTCATGAGATCAAGAAAAATAATAAAACATGATAAAATAAAGAATTAGGCGTGGGACTGGCCACGACGTGACTGGCCGGACGGTGGGCCCAGTCCCCTAGCGCATTAGCTAATATTTTATTATTATTATTATTTTTCCTATTTTGCATAGGTTCATCGTTCCTTCGTGTTTTGGAATGCTCGTTCGTGCATTCAGGTGCTCGTTAGTGCATTATTCCGAGTAAACTTGCACCATTTTGGTGGGCTTATTCGATAGCGGCTCGGATGCCCGTACGTTGAATATTTATCACTAACACATGGAATTCTGCTGGGAAGAACCGGGAATTGAAGTAATGAAATATTATGAAGAACGTAGAATATTTCGAATATTGATTAATGAATTTAAGGATTAGAGATAATTAATTAATGGCTCTATACTAGCGGTGCATCTTTGTCTAAGAGCATTAATTATCTCGAGAGTCGAATAATATGAGCTTGTTGAAGCGTCATATTTGTTTTATATAGTCGGGAAAACATTGTTACATCCTCGAAGACGTTATTTCTCTATACTAGCAGTGCAAGCCGTCTAGAGCCGTCCGATCGTTCGATTCTTTATAGAAGTAATTATCGAAATTGCTCGGTATTCATGAGATATGCCGTTGCCTCGGTTGAGAGACTACACATCTACATATACTCGAGAGAGTATTCTCGGTCGAGAGGTTCTTGTGGCATGAACTTTCGTGCTTCGAGGAGACACATGAGCGTCGATACTCATCCGATTGTTGGATCGGGAGCATGTACAATTATGTTTTTACGATTTTAGCCTTTGTCGAAAATCCACCATATACATTAAGTCCCCGCTTAGTGAGGGACAGTCATGTTCCTCGGTCAAGCACAGGATGGTGATTTTCTAACTATGAACGAAATAAGTAATTGAACTTAGTCGTAAGATAAGATGTTACCGGATTTTTCGACCGTACGAGCGAACCATGGCTTGAACAAAAATTCCAGTGGCATGATAGAGCATCGTCTAATGGGCGCAAATTGGTGTAGCACCGCTGATTTGGTGATGGAACCTTGGTCGATTTAGGATTCACGCGTCCGGGCCCAAGAAAGGAAATCCGTTTTTAGCGCAGACGTTCGTTCGTTCGTTAGTTTAAGAAATATACAAAATAGACCTGAGTCTAATGATAAAAATTTTGTCTATGAGCTTTCACGAGAAACAAAATTTTATTTTTTAAATATGTGAGATTTCACAAAGTGGAATAAACTCGTTTCAAAGGTGGATGCTCGACGAGAGATTTTTTTGAACAGACGTGTGTCTAGTTAGTAATAAAATTTTGCTTATGAGCTTTCATGAAATTTTTTTTATCTTCCAAGCTTTCGGAAATCTTTGAAAATATACTCTCGCTTCAAAGACAGATGCTCGCGCGAGGGAGCGAATATATATATTTTTTCAAACTTACGTGAGTTTCATGTTAAATATATATATTTTTGTAAAACCAATGTTTTGATTTTGAACAACTGGTGAAAGTAGACAATTTTACATGGTGAAATAATGTCCGTATGTAAGTTTTTACAATTGTAGAATGGACGCCTGTCCAATTTTTGAAAAACCGGTGGATGTTAAAACTCACGTGAGTTGTTCACGGTTTTATAAACATCAAGTCATGATTTTGAATAATGAATTTTGCTCGTCTTTGCGAGGTTTGAAGGAACGAGCAAGTTTTTGAAATTCTCGAGGTTACAATCACTACAACTAGTGAAATCGTAAATAGATAAGAGTTGGATTATTATCGTTTTTGTTGCGTGTTTGTTATTGGTATATCCATGACTCCATATCTTTCGCCTCGAGATAATGGTGACTTCTAGTTACAACCACCCTTCTAGATCTTCCGCTCCAGTAAATATCAAGTCAAAGATGAAGACTTCTTAGAGTGGTTCGTGTTAATATATATGCTTTCTTGGTCTTAGCGAGATGCGGAGGGAAAACATGATGAAATATCACGTAAGAAAAGAGTCAAGATGAAAAGCTCATATATCATCAGCAGAATCACCGCCGACTTGCAAGTGAGACCATCGATCAAGATGAAGTTTGGCCTGGTGTTGACTTGTGTAGCTCCCGATTCAGTGTGGATGAATGAAGAATTTCGTCATAATTCGTCATCGAAAAATTTAGAAGTTCAGTCTTCATTGAAATTGTTGTAGAATCTTCGTCCGATGTCGGATTATTGTGATATAAGCATGTTTATTCATCCTCGGAAAATTTCCAAGCTTATCAAAGAAGATTTTCAGATTTTGAGCACGTTTAAGGGCCGAAATTTATGAAACAGTAAACTTCCGTAAGGTTTTCATATAATTTTCAGCTGTCATGTAGTCCAAGGTTTTGGCCACATATTTTTGCTCGTTCATCCAATTGCTGTGAATTTTGGAAATGTTGTAGAAAAATCCATACGAAGAGAATGACATATGACTCAACCTTATATTCCTCACCAATTGCTCCCAACTCGCTTCTTTGTGCATGACAAAGTAAAATTATCTCAGATGAGCTTGTTGTAAAACGCCCATGTTGTGTCTTTAGACCATTTGCTTGTGTCTCGAACGCTTGACGAAGGATTTCAATGTCATTGATTAATTTGAAATCTGAAACCCTAGGTTGATACATGATCCTCGGGTGCTTGCGGTACCATTTTCATTTCGTCATTCGTAGAAACACTACTTCAAACCCCCGGTCACGGGACCATAACTGCTCTCAAGAAGGGATGATGTAATGACCATGGTTGTACGTCTTGGTTGTATCATTCTTTTTATGATGAATGATTAGCATAAGCGAGCTTTGTTTCAGTCATGAGTCTTGACCGTGAAACCGACCGTCATGATCGTGGATCGTCAGTCCGGTATTTAGTTGAATCTCCTTTTTCGTTTTCCCTTCTTCTCTCGGCAAGACCTAGATAGAGGACACGGGTACAAAGACTTGATGTAAAGACGTAGGTGGTAGAAGTTGGAGGTACCTTGATGAAGGACTTATCGAAAAGACCCGGTGGACATCGATCGACCGTAGAGGTTATGAATCCCGTCACGAATTAGTGCTTGCATGTTGTATGCTCTGGAAGTCGTAGGAACCTCATACGACGTCGCATTCGATGCTTGACCCCAACTTTTGAAGCTAAGAGACTAAGTTACCATATGAGAAAAGAATGACTCAATTTGAGTTTTATAGGTCAGCCAAATAAGCGTGCACATTTGTAATTTGTAATCCCGTACAAATTTTTCAGATTTCGTAGACCTGACGGTAAATGCCATATCTTTGAGCTCGTATGTCCGATTGATGCGCCATTTTGGTATGTTGTAGAAGAGACATATACGAACATCTTGGAAGTATTGTCCAATTCCTCACCCATTGGTACCTTTTTGTAAACCCATGGCTTGAATTGTGTTGTATCTTATTTGTAGAGGCGATGAGAACATCTTGTAGAAGACTTTGGATTGTGTCCGCCAGTTGTGCAAGCTTTGAGAATACTTTCATGTGAACATGTTATCATGTCTACACATCTTGATATGAATCACTAGTTCTTAAAAAGTCCACTTCACGTGTAACACTTCAGAGAATGATTATTTGATGAAGCCATGTCATGAGGATGTCGCTTCTGAGACCGTTGTTGATGCTGAGGCCATGGACGGAGTTCCTCCAGATATCCTTATTGATGCCGATACTATAGTTGAATATGATCCAGAGACCGAAAGGCTAGAACCATGATTATCGATATAGCTTTTGCTCCTCCGTGAGCCTTTACATTCACGAACAAGTTGGTGGGTTGAGCATTCCCAAGATGAAGGTGTACTGATCAGCCCGAATTATCTTGAACAATATGACTTTATTGTGAACTGGCTCCGTCAGTGAATCGACATTGTTGTGGGATATGCCAAAGACCGGTTTTTATTCTAGTGAAGAGAGGAAGTTCCTCACGGTCGTGGGGGGTTTGTGATGTAGAGAGGTCACGTTGATGAAGTTTCGTGGAATCACACTAGGTTGCAGTAACTTTTTATGTGGATAACATTTGTTGAAATAGATTTGAATCGATCTCTCCGATAAGATCAAGTCCCAGTGTATGTTGAAGGAGTTTGTGCCATCGATGGATGATTGATGTTGCATTGCTTCAGAAGTCTTATGGGATAGTGAAGACTTATCAATTGTAGTTCTTTACACTTTGATCGTGTTGATGTTGAATCATCGTCGAGATATTTGTGTTGAATCCGAGGCGCAATTATCGAAGGTGTACTTTTTGATTGGGAGTACAATTTGAAGGCTTCTTAGATGCTTGAGCGTTGAAGCATCATATCCCTTGAGCGTCGAATGTCTTAGGTTTGATCGCCTCGGTCCCGACTATCTTCTATTGATTTTCAACACCTTCGTTGCGGTAGTGGGATTCAACACTTGTGCGAGACATCGAGCTTTCGATTTTGTGACACATATGGACACTCCAAGAATGTTATGGAGAAACATCCAAAGTGTTTTTTTCCATGATTGGACATCATATAGTAATGAATGTCTCAGTGTGATGCTCGATTCGAGAAGTGTCAGATTCAACCACTTAATAAAATGTGGTGAAGTTATGCTTTCATAACGTCTTGCAATAGCAGAGTTGATAGCAGAATTGAGTCCCCATGATAGGATAGCATGTAAGGAAATAAATGACACAGGACATGGGAGGAATGAGACTTGCCTCGAGTGAAACCTCTTGATGAATGTATATGCACCTTTTGCAGGTTCTTGCTTCAACCTCATCAAAGTTCGAAATTCCTCCTGTGCTCGATGATGGAATGTCCACCGAATCTTCCTGGATCGAACTTTCCTCATTGGAGAGATGTGCAACCAAAGGCGCTTTGTCAGTGGCCATCCTTTTAGCATGAATCCACGCTCATCTGAAGGCCGTGTCATATCCTGGTTTTCCTGATTATGTGAAACTTGGTTTCTGTCCAGGTTGAACTTATGTTCACTTTGAGAGTGATGTAGCCACAAGTATCTCGAGCGTTCCTTCATGGTTTTTGATTGAGATGAGAGTATGAGTAGCTTCTTGTCGAATGATGCATGCGGCTCTGTCAGGTGGTTTTCGGTGGAATGATGTCGATGGAGGTGTCGGCATTGATCAATATTCTTCCGAATTCATTTCCCCGAGATGGATTGTGGTGATAAGTCCCCGAGCCGTACATTTCTTTGTCTGCATTTGGAAGGCTCGGGGAAATGTCTCCCGGATCCATAAACGCTACCCTCGATACGATGTGATTCAATGCAAGCAAACATGTCTTTCCTTTGAGCCTTTGATAAGTACAAAGAATTTGCGGACATGCTCGATTAAGGATTGAATCGCTTCCTTGACGTGTGGTTCAGAGAAAGTGAAGGTTTTGACCGGGAGATGGTTTTTGTGCACTCCTTTAGTCCCCAAGTTAAGTTCTCCTGATTTGACTCTTTCTTGGAATATGCGCTTTCAAGATTCTACAGTCCTTTGTGGGATGATTTACGAATCTATGAAAGTTGACAAAGAACAGTATTTTCCATGCCTTCTTGATTGGTTCTTTCTTGACATATGGTAACTTGATTGCACCGTCTTGAACCCAAAACATATAATAATTCAATTACCTCTTCGATGGGAAAAGGAAAATTAGGTGCTTCTGACCAGCTCCCTCGCGTGTTGGGTAGGAGCTTGTGCATCTCGAGTTTGATTATCCTTCCTTTGTGCTTTCGAAGGGGTCGGAGAAGTATGCTTGCGCCGTGGCTTGGCTTTTCGTTTGCTTCCTTCGCAACAACATTCGTAGAAGGCTAGAGGTTGTACTTGTTTGTTGATTGCGCCTCGCTACCTTGAGTTTCTCGTGGTTCTTGACTTTTGAAGTTTTAGCTCTCCAATAAAGCAAAGTGCGGAATTGCAGATCTCTTAGTCATTTGCATGAAGTTCGAGAAAGTCTGGAACCCGAGATTTTCCAATAAATCTCGTAAACGGAATCATTCCATTAATGCACAAGTTCACGAGTTGTTGCTCGTGATGTTTGGATCGTGGAAATCTAAGGCTTGAACTCGAACATTTTCACATAGTCATTGGGATGTTCATTGCTCATTTGAAACATCCTTCCTAGATTAGAGAGAGTGACTTGCTCAAACGAAGAAATATTTTCTTTAGAAAGCATTAATCATCTCTCCTCAATGGTGATACTTCTCGGTGCGATGTTGTTGTACTGTATATGCTCGCTGTCGGGAGACTTTGAAAATTCCTTCGGACGGACGACATCATTATTTTCATGCTCGCCCAATGATTCTAAGAATCGAGAAACATGTTCTCGAGCGTTGTCCATTTCATTGTAAAGTGTGAACGTTGGAGAAGCGTAGCCCTTCGGAAGAGGAATCCTTTGTGTAACGGCGGGATATGGAGGTTGGTGACGGTAGACCGATGATGTCTTGTCTTTTCCTCGATTTTCTAAAAGCGCTTCGGTGTCCTATCGAGTGATGAAACTCGCAGGTTCATTTGCCGGGGTGGATCGCCTGCAGCTTTGCGGACTTCTTCATCATCTACAACATGGATTGGAGAGTTTTCAGATCGGTTGAAGATGTTTCTTTAGTTTTTACTTTCTCGCGTGAGGTGAGTTTGTTCAGACGCAAGCTTGTCCGTGAGAGTTTTAAGATAAGCATGCAACTCTTTCTCGATTGTAGCCACATCGGTTTGAACCTTCATGAGATCAACTATGGTAGGCTGGTTTCCTATGGTTTCTCCATGAGATTCGCTAGAAGGTGAATTGTTGATAGTGCCAGTAGCATTTCTTACAGTATTGACAGGAGTGATCAGTGGAGCACCAGCACCCAGAGGAGTAGTAGTAACATGTGGCGTGATATTTCTGGACGGAGGAGTGGTATTAGTGTTACCACTGGAGCTTGCAACGTTGAGAGGAGCAGTACCGCGGTGGCAGTATCACTAGAAATTGAGATGTGAGAGTCGGGTGTTGAACCTGGATTGGTAACTGAAACATACCTAAGATCAACCATCTTTGTGAGAATTGAGATTGCAATCGAGAGAATGATCTCCTACTGTGGTCACCAATCTGTAGATGGGGCAAAACGAGTTGCTGGTTTTTACGGAATTGAGGAGACGACCGTGCGGAGGAAACTCCTTGAACCGAGCGATCTGTCAAAACTCACACAGATGCACTACAAAAAAAGGAGTGCTTTGAATTCGAGAGATCAATGCAGGACTCCGGCCTAAACAAAGACAATGGTCGTTCAGTCAATTCGGTCATTAGGAGAGGATGGGTCGATCTCAGGAGGGAAGTCGAGAAATGTGTGAGATCAATGGTGATCGAAGATTGTAGGTGTGTTGTGTCTTCTCGCGTGAAGAAATAAGATAATCTCTCCGATTGATTGAATTCGCTATGTTGAGAATAATTGCTCGGACGTTGAGTTGTTAATCTCTTGTTTTCTCGTTTGACGAAAGATTGTCTTGTTTTCAATCATGATTGAGGCTTATTTATATTGCTAGAATTGTAAACACCTTGAACCCATGAAGTGTGACAGCTTGTTGGAGTCAAAGAGTGGGGGAAGTGGAAATTGTGTTAAAACCAGCTTGCTCATCGTGCGGAGACCGGTTGATTTTTCATCCACTACTTTTCTAACTCCTCCAACTCGGTGCACGACTTGATCATATTCTCGTCGTGTGTATGAACACACGTTAAAGTAGACCGCCGGACCAAAACCCTAGTTAATATCCCCCATGTGACATGATTGATGTCTTGTGATTATGGATTTCGCAAGGCGGCGTGTATTTAGTTAGTCGGGCTTGCCGAGTTTATGGGACGATGAGTCCTTATACCGCTGAGTTGAACGTGATTTGCAAATGTTCCGAGACTCTCATGAATTGAACGTGTCTCGTTGAGACAGAGGTATGATTCTCAACTAAATTTTGATAGTTAAGGTGAGCAAATATTGCTCATTCGATGGATTGTTGAATATTGATAGTTGAACTAATATTCCTTAGTCTCGAGCAAATTTTGTTATCCGAGCAAATGTTGCTCGTTTGATGAATTATTGGTAGCATGACCAAAATGAAATATTAATTTAAAATACCGAACCGAGTATAATTTCTAAAAATGTTGATCATGGGATCAACATAAAATTATTAGTGTTTGAATCTGGAGTTATGAACCTGGATTCAAACCCCGATCAATTGATGATTTATTGAAAATCAACCACGGAGTGAAGGAGGGACTGGCTACATGGGATGATGGATGGACCATGTAGCGCCCGTGATGCTTGAGTGAGCAAATTCCTTGCAGTCTCTTGAAGACCAGTTCTTGAGAGGATGATTAAATCTTTGGTTTTAATCATTTTTAGTAAAAATGCTCGTGAGCCTTAGGTGATAAAACCTAATTATAAAGATATGAGGACTGACCAAGGGGTCATGAAACCGCCCCGGTTGGTCACGGGACCGAATGACGATCGTTTTATGAAATTCCAAATTATTTGGAAGAGTTTGAATCTAATGTGAACAAATTAGGTCAAATGATAAAAATATGTGGGACCGGCTTCTTGCAAGCGAAAGAGCCAACCTTGGTCGGTCAAGGTAATATGCTCATGTCACCAAAGTGTTCGTGTCTCGGCCCCCGAGAATTTTTGATATTTTCGATGCGCGTATGAGCAACATTTTGAGAAAATATGAAGAAATCAAGGTTTTTGCTCAACCGAGGAAACTTCATAAGATGAAGGAAATAAAATCATGAAGTGTGGGACTGGCTATGGCCAAGGCATGGCCGGCCGGGCCAATGAGCCCGGTCCCATGACACTTTTCCTAATTTTATGTTATTTTCATGATTTTAAGGAAATATCATGAAATCAAGGAATTTGTTGAAACCAAGGAATTTCCTTGAAGTGAAGGAGTTTCCATGAGATGAAGGAAACAATAATATTAATAATAATAAAATAAGGGGCATGTCTGACAGGCCACCGACTAGGAATGGTCGGATTTGGCTAGGGACCGGGTCCCGTGAGTCTTCCCTAATTTTATATTATTTTCATGATTTTAAGGAAATATCATGAAATCAAGGAGTCGTTGAAACTAAGGAGTTTCCTTGAAATGAAGGAGTTTCCATGAGATGAAGGAAACATTAATAATAATAAAATAAGGGGCATGTGGGATAGCCACGATCGGCTCTATACTAGTGGTGCATGTTTGTCTAGGAGCATTAATTATCTAAGAGTCGAATAATATGAGCTTGTTGAAGTGTCATATTTCTTTTATATAGTCAGAAAACATTATTACATCCTCGAAGACGTTATTGCTCTATACTAGCAAGCTGTCTAGGAGCCGTCCAATCGTTCGATTCTTTATGAAGTAATTATCGAAATTGCTCAAGATTCATGAGATATGTCGTTTCCTCGTTGAGAGACTACACATCTATATATACTCGAGAGACAAGATTCTTAGTCGAGGTTCTTGTGGCATGAACTTTCATGCTTCGATGAGAGACATGAGCCTCAATACTCATTTGATTGCTTTGGATCGGGAGCATGTACAATTATGTTTTTACGATTTTATCCTTTGTCTAAAATCCACCATATACGGCGACTAGTATCACACAAGAGGTGTGGGGATTAGTTTTCCTAGTTGCTAGAGTTCTCCTTTATATAGTTTTCAAATCGTGGTTTGCAATCTAAGTTACCTTGGTAACAAAACATTCAATATTCACCGTTAGATGAAAACCCGATTAGATACAAGCTAATATCTTTCAACCGTTAGATTGAACTTAGCTTGTTAAACACAAATGAAATGTACCCTCATTTAGGTTTATGTAACCGTACCTAAACGTGTACACCATGTTGGATCAATGGTAGTTAACCGAGGTTAGCTATACGAACACTCTCATATCAACCTTATTCATCTGAATCGTAACTAGTTCAAATGACTCAAATGAAACTAGTTAAAGAGTTTTTCAATTGCTATATTCTCATAGAATTATACAAGAACACAATTGAAGCAAAATCGATTTGATTCACTCGAATCAACATGAACATTATAGCCACGGTTCGCAAAGAATGCATTCCTTAATATATAAATGTATTAGTTCATGTACATAACCGATTTTAGAACTTTAACCTTCAAGTATGAAAACGGGTACGCATGCTTGAAATACCCGGACTGAAATTGGGTTTCGCAAAGACGCGAATGGGTACGCATACCTCCAATACCATCAGAAAATATCGGACATGAACCTTACGCCAAGACACATACGGTGCGCATATTTAGGTTCAGGACTTCTCAAACCAACAAGTACGCATACATGTACGCATACTATGGTTCCCGGACATGGACAACATATGTGCAAGAGTACACAACATGTCACAATCCAATAATGGTTAAGTGTTCTAATCTCTTATTCCAATCATTGAAACTTAGTTAAAGGATGACAATAGCGTTTCCACACACTATTAGCATCAAAATAATTTTCAAGTTATTGAAATAATCATAACGAAACATTCTAAGTCTACATCAAATGATTGTATCATACAAACCATGTAAGATGTTACTCGGAAATTTTCACATGATTATATTTTGACTTTCGTCAAGAATATAAGATGAACTTGGTCGAAGCGAAAGCTTTCCAACACATATTCCGAGAAATATGTAAGCAAGATAAACTCAGCTCGAAATCTCAAATGTGTATAATAGAAAACTATATCGTAACACGACTTATGTCTCAATACAGAGAGAGAGTAGAAATAGACTTTCCAAGTGATAGATGAGTTTTAGTCCCCACATACCTTTGTTGAAGAAGTTCCACAAGATCGCCTTAGTAGTTCTTCGTCTTCAATCGATGAACGCCGTGAAGTCTAATGCTCAATTACACAATCTATCCTAGTCCGAGAAATCTATAAGTAGAATAGAAATCAATTCTTATAGGTTTGATCACTAACATTGACAAACAAGCTTGAGATAGAAACGCTATGCCCAGTTCGACCAGCAAGGTGCTCTAACACTATTCATAATAACCGAGTTGTTGATCTACTATAAACACGTACGGTCTTTTCTTTAAACCCTAACAAGGTTCAACTTGTTGTGTTAAATCTCGGGAATTTTTTCGTGGTATATCCAACTAGGGAATAAATTATAAACTATTGTTTGGTAATCCTATTTATGAGCTTAATTACCTATCTTAAGAAGATATAAGTATAGAGAATTACAGTGGAAGTATTCATGGTAGAGTTTTGTCGAATTCCGAGAGGTTAACAAGAGCAAAAGATTTAGAAATTCTTCCAATATGTTTCCGTGAGATTAATTCTATAAGAGGATATGAAGTTGTGATGATTACGGTTGACAAACTAAGCGCTACATTTCAAGATGATTTGAACTGGCCCATGTGGAAAATGGTATGATGCTCCGTGGATGGAGAACAATAATTTTCTACATCCGGGACATGAAGATGAACATATGGTCTGTGCTTCATGTTAAAACAAATTCATTAATTATGGAGTTTCATTGCGGCGTTCATAGAATTGTTACCTTTAATATTCATATTGGTGGAGGCATGCAAGATTATTTGGAAACGTTTTTCAAGTTTTTGAGTCGTTGTTTCATGCTTTAATTTCGTTGCAAGGTAAATTTAAGGAGAAGTCACATCCTAGCATTTTTCTGTTTTTGAAGTTAGTTCTATCCAATTTCACTTTCTCGGATAATTGTTACGAAGGAGGTAAACTAGCTTCAAGGATCAACATACAATGCAAGATCGCATTTATGAAGTATCGCAGGCTCATTCAAGGATGTAATACAAACGGAATGTGCGTAGAGATGAGGAGATTGGTTTTAATTCATATTGTTTGTTACTGCAGTAAGGTACATTCTACAATAGTTGGGACTATAAGATAAGTTGCAACACTAAGATTTACATTATCACTAGGGGAGAATAACATCAGCCTCATGAGCGAAATACTGGAACTCCAGAACTATGGAGCAATTTTTAAATTAACGGATGCTTGTATTACATGTCATATCACGTTAAAAGGATTACTGAATGAAATCCAACATGCGAAAGAGAAAAACTCCAAGTTAACGCTAATACGAAGCTCCATTAATGATTGGCAATATGTGCCACCCGTACTAGCTATAACAAGTAATTTAGTTGGAAAAAGGGAGGTGGTGAAGTATCATAATCTACTGGTATCTTTGATAGAGGAATTTCAAAACTTAGTCTCTATTATGCTGACGTTCTTATCACCACCAACTACTGCATTATTTGTTGGACGATTACTAGATTACATAGTTGAAGAAAGACGTTATGTGAATTTAGGAGACTTGGTTGGGGGAATTCTATTTCAAAACAGAAATTTTGATACTCGAGGTCAAGGAGCTATTCAAAGGGAAAATCAGAATTTGAAAGATATATTTGTTGTACTAGTAGTGGTCGCTGCTTGCATGGTTTTCATTACCAATACTAGTGACGTGACTTTTGTCTTTGATCGTGGTAAGCCGTTAAACGTGGAATCTACAACTTCCATTGAGGAAAAGAACTCATATTATGTGATGACAACTCGAGGCCTGGAGAAATATATGGAGGGAATAAAGTTCTTTTACCGATTAACTCGAGGATGAGTTTCTTTCAAGAAGGGTGGACCGATGGGCACCGCTTTCGTGTCAACTATTCTAGTTGATCCCTTTACGCCCGTATCAACTATTCTATCTCGATCCCTAGCGCCTATTTTAGTTTACTTGTTATTCAAGTCTTTACTTTCCTAGTTTAGGTAGAATTCCTTTTCTTTTATTGTAGTCGGTTCATCTAAGCCTATATAAAGGCTTAGCCATCTTGTTAAGAACACACATCTTATTATCGATTACAACTAAGTATTTGATTGTTTTCAATCAGATTTAGCTAAGTTTCTAACGAAACATAAACTCTCAACATCCTTAGCAACTAGTTTGCTTTCACCTTTATCTTTGCTACATTACAAAGTCAAAATATAAAGGAAATCCTATGAAATGTCATGACTAACCCTTGCCTAGCCCTATTTAATGTTATGTTATTAATAAGGCTAAAATTAATATATTAAAAAAATATTAATTGGGTAATCTTAATTAAAAAATCGGGGGTCTAACAACTGAAAAAGCGTGGATCTAACAACCACACCCAATATTTCGCTTAGCAATCTGTATGGACTAACTCCAATATACTTTCAAGAGAATCAACTAGATAAACCACCAATCTTACGAAAAGTATATCAAAGAGTTATATCTCAATTTCTCAATTCAATCCGCAATCAAACAAATAAGAATTTGCAGCCGATTGAATGTAAGAGAAATAACTTGAACGGTACTAAAGACCAATGTTGAAGGATCAATCAATTTCAATCAACAACCAAAGGTCGGATTTACCAATTGATCGATTCAACGCACAACCTGTGATATTTTAATTATATAACAAAATATAATATAGAAAAGAAATAACACAGACACCAGAATTTTGTTAACGAGGAAATCCACAAATGCAGAAAAACCCCGGGACCTAGTCCAGATTGAACACACTGTATTAAGCCGCTACGGACACTCAGCCTACTACAAACCAACTTTGGCCTAGCCTCGTAGTTGAACCCAAATCAATCCCACACCGATCCAAGGCACGGTTGCGCTCCCACGCCTCTCGATCCCAACAGATACGCGCACTTGATTCCCTTAGCAGATCCGACCCACAACCAAGAGTTGCTACGACCCAAAGTTGAAGATCTCATAGAAGTATCCAAGATACAATCGAAGCAACAACGGTTTTGATTCACTCGAATCGATTCATGAACATTATAGCCACGGTTTGCAAAGATTGTATTCCTTATTAAAAAATGTTTTAGTTCATGAACAAACCGGTTTTAGAAAATAACCCACTTAAGTACGCATACTTAAGTACCCGAAACAAGTTTTTTTCGTTTACAAGCTCCGGAAGCAGAAATTCACAGGATGTGAACTTCCGACAAGACGGACTTAGTTCCGGTTATCCGTAATGCAAAGAAGTATGCATATTTTGGTTCAAGGATTTTGACTTACACAAGTATGAGTTATCACACAATGTTTATATCCAAACATGGTTATATATTCTAAACTCTCATTTCAATCATTGAAACATTCTTAGAAGACGTCATATAGTACTCAATCACAATAGAAAACAGCAAGATCAGAACACATAACTACAGGGAAATAGTTGGGTCTGGCTTCATAATCCCAATGAATTGTTTAAGTCGTTAACCTACCGGGTTTTAGAAAAACCTAAGGTTAAAGGAGAATCGACTCTAGTCGCAACCAGTATCACACCGGGAGGTGTGGGGATTAGGTTTCCCAGTTGCTATAGTTCTCCTTTATATAGTCTCCAAATCAGGGTTTGCAATCAATGTTACCTTGGTAACAAAGTATTCAATAGTCACCGTTAGATGAAAACCTGATTAGATTCAATCTAATATCTTTCAACCGTTAGATCGAACTTAGCTTGTTATACACAAATGAAATGCACCAACATTTAGATAAAGGTAACCGTGTACACTTAGTTGGCTCAACAATATTTAACCAATGTTAGCCATATGAACACTTTCATATCAACTTAATTGATCTTTATCACAACTAGTTCAAATGACTCAAATGAAACTAATTGAACACTTAGTTGGCTCAACAATATTTAACCAATGTTAGCCATATGAACACTTTCATATCAACTTAATTGATCTTTATCACAACTAGTTCAAATGACTCAAATGAAACTAGTTAATTAGAGAGTTGTTCAATTGTTTATATTCTCATAGAAGTATACAAGACACAAAAAAAAAAAAAAAATCGATTTTGATTCACTTGAATCATTTTATGAACATTATAGCCACGGTTTGCAAAAGATTGAATTCCTTAATATTTAAATGTATTAGTTCATGAACAATCTATTTTAGAACATAACCTGCTCAAGTACGCAAACGGGTACACATACTTAAGTAGCCGGACTGAGTTTGGTTTGTCCAATACGCGAATGGGTACGCATACTAGTACATTCCAAACTCCAACAGAAATTAACGGAACCTGAACTTCCGCCAGTACGCGTACATGTACACATACTTAGTTCTCGGTCTTCCATTCACCAACCAGTATGCGTACTTGTACGCATACCATGGTTCGCGGACTTGGACTTACACAAATGTGAATACACACACTATTATTATATCCAATCATGGTTACATGTTATAAATTTTCATTTCAATCATTGAAACATTCTTAGAAGACGATAATAAATGTCTCACACAACTATTATCTCCAAAGAAATTTTCAAGTGACCGAATGATCAATACGAAACATTCCGAGTCTACACCAAATGATTGTCTCACACAAATCATGTAAGATGTTACAAGAAGATTTTCACATGATCATCTTTTGACTTGCGTCAAGAATAAAAGTTGAACTTGGTTAAAGCAAAAACTTACCAATACATATTTCGAGAAATAGATAAGCGAGATAACTCGGCTCGAAATATCAAATGTGTATAATTGAAGTCTATATAGCAATACGACTTTTGTCTCAAATAGGAGATAGAGTAGGTAGACTTTTGAGTGATAGATGAGTTCAAGTCTCCACATACCTTTTGTTGATGAAGTTCCACAAGTTCTCTTGAGTAGTTCTTCGTCTTTATTCGATAAACGTCGTGAAGTCTAAAGCCCAACTATACTTTCTATACTAATCCGAGACTTAGCTATAAGTAAACTCAAAATCAAGACTTATAGTTTTGGAAACTAAACTTGACAAAAAAGCTTGAGATAGCAACGCTTGCGAGCTCGACCGAGCATTGCTCTAATAATCTTCCCCTTTGTCAATTTTAGTGACAAAACTATCAATACATATGGATTACAAAATAAATAAACATTGTAGCTTCTCATCCAAATGCTTGATATCCTTGGTTCTTCAACATTACTCGAAATCTTCGTCACTTCCAAGTATTCCAATGATTCTAAATGTGTTCAACTCAGCATCATGGTTGTTGAAGATCCGTATCTATAACAATAAGAAAACAGTTGTTCTCAATCATTGTTATACAGTGTCATAGTATTATTACACAACATCAAAGTTCAATTGTATCACAACTTTGACAACAATACTATGGTGATATGTATCACTCCCCCTTAGTCAATACTTCATCTCACATGAAAACCACTCCGCCTTACATAATAGTCCGTAAACCATATGTAATTATAGTATGAACTACACATTAATTCTCCCCCTTTTTGTCAATATAAATTGGCAAAGGTACGAAAATTCGTGGGATCCTAATGAAATTTCCATAGAGATACTTCATGACTAAAATAGAACATATCAACTTTGTTTAGATGTAATCATATAGCCGAAACTAAATGCATTCATCAAGGAGTTTATAAAGATACAAGATAACCCCTCCAATATTCCACGCCCGCACTCCCACAAAGATTTGGCAATTAAGCACAAGTTCAAATAAGAACTCTCCCCCATAAAATGTCATTCCCAAAGGAACAACAAGAGCGACCTTACTTTTACAAGAAAAAAATGATTTCTTTGGACATTAACAAATTACATGAAACATGAATTTGTATCCGTAAAACTCAATTAAACTAACCACAAGTAAACCCTTGATTAATTCAATCGAAATGCTCAACTTAAGAAAAATTATAGAGCCACACAAAGATTTAGACCATAAGTGGATCAAGAGAGACATTTACTCATGAATATACAAAGATTCATTCTATTTTTCATCAATATATGCATAATGATGTCATAGACTTAATCTTTGTTATCAAAAGTTCATTCTATTTTGCATAAAAATTTGCATAAAGACATATAATAGACTTAACTTTTGACATATATGGGACAATCATAGTTCATGGACGCAAGCACACATATCCCATAAAGATTTTTACAATATAGAAAACCAATAAAGATTAATATCGCAAAATCATCTTCCAAATAAACTTTAGAATTTAAATGAATAAATCCAAAAAAATTGCAAGATGAAAATCGTTGGCAATAGCTATGTGTACCGACAATAATGGCTATTCAAAACCCTAGTTATCCTTCTTAAACACAAGAATAAATTCTCATAAGAAGTTTCCTAGACATCAAGACAAACTCGTAATGCACATACAAGATGATTTGTCCTTAGAGGGTAGAATCAATCTTTTTCGCCCAGATTTACACCAAGAATACCTACCAAAGGCGTATAAAAATATTTTCTTAACAAGGAAGAACATACAAAGTCATTAAAGATCATGCACCATAGTTCACATAAGATGATTGTGAACATTCTAGAATTCCATGAAAATGCGTACTACTGCCCATTCTGGAACCTCCTTCTTCGTGATTCACCAACATCATTCTTGTAAAAGCTACATATGAGCTTATAAGAGGAGTACTCCAATATTCCAAGTGCCCAAGTCCAAGTGAAGTAGAACAAGTGCGATGAAATGGAGCAAACACTCAAAAAACAAGAGACAAAGACAATAACCAAACTTAACTCATCCAAATACAATATAATTCTTTTTTCCAATTTGAAGAGAATTCAAAGAGGAAGATAATGCAAAAAGAATGACGTCATTCCGAGTTCGGACGAAGAAGTTACGGCCAAAACAAGTTTACCGAACATCGACGTCTACAGGCCAGTGTGCATACGGGTTGCAAGCGAATTTTCATGACCATGAGCAGTATGCAAACAGGTGTGCGTACTAAAATCCATGGATTTTGATTTTAAATGATGGTATGCATACTTGGTATGTGTAGAATGTAGTCCAAACATCCCGAACTACTATTTTCAAACCTAAACATTTAAGAACCTTAAACACAGATCAAGTTAGGTATAAAAAGAACAATAAGAACACATGGATCATTATAAGTACTCTAAGCAAATAAAAACACAAATATTGCTCAAGTTTATAGACATACCTTTTTATAGGAATCCAATCGAATTTTACAGCCTTACCAAACATAATCTATTTGCCCCAATTCTCGTGCTTCCCTCACCGTATACATACAGGGGCATTCCTTGGTGAGGATGCACTTACAACACAATCAAGTTGTGTTGAGGTGAACAATATATTTCTCACCACAAGTGACTGAAACAGACTTTTCCGTAACTATGGAATTTTCACAATCTATAGTTTTTGGCATATTCTGTTTCACTTTTGGATTATCATGAAAGAGATCACTTTTAGAACCTTCCACATCCAAATTCAATTTTCCAAAGAACCTTTTAAGTTCCAATATCATGGATACTGCATTCTCCATGGTCATGGAATTTTCTGGGAGATCATTCCTTTTCACACTCAAAGCATCATTGGCTTTATTTGGTACCCACTTCTGAGTGCGTTTAGGAACAATATGATCCTTCTTCCCATTACTCTCTTCTAGATTTCTTGGAAGAGAATTGGATTGACTATTCTCTTGTAAGTTAGTCTTTCTCCAATTAGGAGCATCGGATCTTGTCTTCGTCCTTACGAAGTTATCCTTTTGATAATCATTACGATTGTGAAAAGGCTTCTTATGACGTTTATATGAAAATCTAGGTTTATCACAGCACTGATTCCTTTGCTTAAAGGTTGGACAATTACAACCTGTAACGTTAAGGGGAAGTCTTAACATATATGATCTTGGTTTCACAAATTCTTGTGATGCCCAAACAAGAACATCATGAACTTTCTATTTCCTTATTCGGAAACGACATCTCCTTTCCAGGTGACCTTTATTTCCGCAATAATGGCAAATATAAGGAATGTTCTTACCTCGATCCGTGTGTGCTGACTTTCGAGGTTGATATACTTTTCTCTTTCGAACCTTAACTTTCGGTGAAGGTATTTCACTTTTGCCATCAGTAGAAACCTTTCGTTGAGAAGAATCACTAGCCTTGACAAATTTTACCTCTTTGCTAATACTTGGAGCATTTATTCACTTATAGCCCAATCCTCGTGTATCACGATGATTTTTACTTGCTCCTAGCATAATGGTTAATTTGCTTGAACTAGTGTTGAACTTTTTCAAGTCATCTTCCAACATCTTGATTTTATCAAGAGCAAGACTAAATCAGCCTCAAGGCATTTTTCTCGAGTGAGATAAGCACTTTCTCTATCATCAAAGCTTACTTTGGGAGTTAATCCTTGCTTCAGTTTCTCGCAAGTTTCTCTTCCAACAAGAAGTATTTTTGATAAAGATTATCACATTCAAGTGACTTCATACGTAGGTTTTCCTCAAAATCCTTGAGGATCGATTCGTTAGAATGATTCGAAACATAAACACATGCGTAACATCTTCTCAATTTCTTGTTTGTTCGACAGAGAGGAGTCAGAAGAGGAGTGACATGAGAAGTTGTCATCTTCTTTTTTTCCAACAAATTCAAAACCTTCACATACTTTCGAGACTTCCTCATCAACTTCTCTATCAATATTTGAATCACTTTCATCAGAAATTTAATCCAACTGTTCTTCTGGGCGTGTTTCCCAGAAATCAACAGTTTTTACATTAAGAGAATGTTTAGATATTGACTTAGATGTGACAGTTCTATTAGGTGAATCCAAGCTTTGAAGAACATCGATAATTTCGAACTAGTACATTTTTAGAGATAGACTCATCCATATAGTCGATTGCTACAAACACATACTTATGAGGTCTTAGCGTGTTTTCCCCGCTCGATACAAATTGAAAAAGTGGAGGTCTAACAACCACACCCAATATTTTTCTTAGCAATCTGTATGGACTAACTCCAATATAATTCTGAGAGCACCAACTAATAAAGAGAGCTCAATCAAGAAATATATCCAAGACTTATATCTATTTCTTAATGTAATCGGCAAATCAAACAGAGATAGAAATGCGATCCCGATTATTATAAGAAACAACTTGGACGAGTATCAAAAACCAATATCCAAGTGTCAATCAATTTAATCAACAACCAAAGGTTGGATTCACAATTGATTGAACTTACGCACAACCTGTGATATTTCAATTATAAAAACAAATATAACGAGGAAAAGAAATAACACAGAAACTAGAAATTTTGTTAACGAGGAAACCGCAAATGCAGAAAAACCCCGGGACCTAGTCCATATTTGAACACCACATTGTATTAAGCCGCTACAGACACTATCCTACTCCAAGTTAACTTCGGACTGGAATGTAGTTGAGCCCTAATCAATCTCACAATGATCAAGGTACAGTTGCGTTAATTACGCCTCTTGAACCACGCCGGATTCTCGCACACTTGATTCCCTTAGCTGATCTCACTCACAACTAAGACTTGCTACGACCCAAAGGCGAAGACTTGATAAACAAATCTGTATCACACAGAAAAGTCTACTGAATAGATAAATCTGTCTCCCACAGATATACCTATGAGTTTTGTTCTGTCTTTTGATAAATCAAGGTGAACAAGAACCAATTGATAAACCGGACTTATATTCCCGAAGAACAACCTAATATTATCAATCACCTCACAATAATCTTAATCGATTAACGAAACAAGATATTGTGGAATCACAAATGATGAGACGAAGATGTTTGTGATTACTTTTCAATCTTGCCTATCGGAGATAAATCTCGAGCAAATCTTAAAGAAGATAGTACTCAATCACAATAGAAAACAACAAGATCAGAACACGCAACTACGGAGAAATAGTTGGGTCTGGCTTCACAATCCCAATGAAGTCTTTAAGTCGTTAACCTACTAGGTTTTAGAAAAAGCTAAGGTTAAAGGAGAATCGACTCTAGTCGCAACTAGTATCACACAGGAGGTGTGGGTATTAGGTTTTCCAGTTGCTAGAGTTCTCCTTTATATAGTCTCCAAATCAGAATTTGCAATCAATGTTACCTTGGTAACAAAGCATTCAATATTCACCGTTAGATGAAAACCTGATTAGATTCAATCTAATATATTTCAACCGTTAGATCGAACTTAGCTTGTTATACACAAATAAAATGTACCAACATTTAGATAAAGGTAACCGTACCTAAACGTGTACACTTAGTTGGTTCAACAATAGTTAACCAATGTTAGCCTTATGATCACTTTCATATCAACCTAATTAATCTTTATCACAACTAGTTCAAATGACTCAAATGAAACTAGTTAGAGAGTCATTCAATTTTTTATATTCTCATAGAAGTATAAAAGACACAATTGAAGCAAAATCGATTTTGATTCACTCGAATCATTTCATGAACATTATAGATACGGTTTTCAAAAGATTGCATTTCTTAATATATAAATGTATTAGTTCATGAACAACCGATTTTAGAACATAACCTACTCAAGTACGCAAACGTGTACGCATACTTAAGTAGCCGGACTGAGTTTGATTTCGCCAGTACGCGAACGGGAACACATAGTAGTACACTTCTAAACTCTAGCAGAAATTCACGGAACCTGAACTTCCGCCAGTACGCTTATGGGTACGCATACTTAGTTCCCGGACTTCCATTCACCAACCAGTATGTGTACAGGACGCATACCATGGTTCCCGGACTTGGACTTACACAAATGTAAATACACACACTATGATTATATCCAATCATGGTTACATGTTCTTAACTCTCAATTTAATCATTGAAACATTCTTAGAAGACGACAATAGATGTCTCACACAACTATTAGCTCCAAAGCAATTTTCAAGTACTTGAATGATCAATATATATGAAACATTCCGAGTCTACACCAAATAATTGTCTCACAAAAATCATGTAAGATGTTACAAGGCAATTTTCACATGATCATCTTTTGACTTGCGTCAAGAATAAAAGATGAACTTGGTTAAAGCGAAAGCTTACCAACACGTATTTCGAGAAATAGATAAGCAAGATAAACTCGGCTCGAAATATTAAATGTGTATAATTGAAGTCTATATATCAATACGACTTTTGTCTCAAATAGGAGATAGAGTATATAGACTTTTGAGTGATAGATGAGTTCAAGTCTCCAGTCTCCACATACCTTTTGATTGATGAAGTTCCACAAGTTCCCTTGAGTAGTTCTTCATCTTCATTATATGAACGCCGTGAAGTTTAAATCTCAACTACACTTTCTATTCTAATCCGAGAATTAGCTATAAGTAGACTAGAAATCAAGACTTATAGTTTTGACAACTAAACTTGACAAACAAGCTTGAGATAGCAACGCTTGCGAGTTCGATCGAGCATTGCTCTAACATTATTATTTTAGGAAATATTTAAAAAATAAATAAAACAAAGTTATACTGCTATTATTATGGAAAGATTATGTAAGAACATATAGAAGCTTTATTAGAATTTACGATTGTCCATAAATGTTTTTATTTAAAAAGGGAATGATGATTAATATCAAAGTTATTGAAAAGATTTTTTCCATATATATGGTGATACTATTTAAGATTTTGAATTAAGTTTATATTAAAAATAATTTTATGTTTATAAAAAATAAAGAGTATATTTGATAGTTTAATGGAAATATATGTCAGAGCAGTGGACAAATAAAAAAACATACCAAAAGAGTATTACATTAACTAGTTGGACAAAGCTAAGCTCCAAAAAAACATACATTAATTGAAATAAGAGCCTCATGGGTGACAAATAAAAAAGATTGTGTCACAAGGGGGCAAACTAATACTACCTTCCATGTTAAAGATTACGCCATTGGGGACTCACATTTGGAGCGCATTAAACTTTGGGAACGGGGATGGGAACTTAAAATAGAGTATATAAAAGATTAAAAAAAAAAAAAAAAAAGGAGTACTAAAGAATGGGTCACATTTAATCTTCTGTGGGAACCAGACCTAAAGTCTAAAGTCGGGGAAAGAAAAATATTCTAAAGAATGGGTCACAGTTTATGTTCCTATCAAGTCAGTCATAAATCTTCCTAGTAAGGGATGTATTTGGCAGTTGGGGTGGTGAGTTGATTGATATTTGGAGGAAGGACCCGTGAAACCATATCCACCATTAGTGGCATTCTTCTCATAAAAGCTAACCTTATGCCATCTGATGGCAAGTATGATATTATTTCACATTACTTGAAGCCTCATGATAAATGCATGGTAGTTTGTCTTTTGAGAATTAGACGTTATCCCTGGTTGCACCATTTCATCTCCACGGTTTGCCTTTGCTAATTAGATGGGAGGGGAAGGAGGTCTGAGCTCTTTAAAAACATAAACCAAATCGAATAAATGAAATAAACCCTATAGTACAATAGTGAAGCAATTACTATGTTTCTGAAGTAGTTTCCCTCATGTTTAGTAAATGACATCCCAATATACCAGCTAGCAATAATAGATAAAAAAAAATGAATTCTGCAGGAATCCTGCATTGACAATGCGATTACTGGCTTCTCATCTCACATGCGTTATAAACTGAATGCCCCAAACTCAAAACCAGGTCACACAAGGGTTTTGACTGAGACTAACGAAATTAGGTACCAGTACAACAAAGACAATCAAAATCCTTGATCATTCAAGACTGAAGTAGGAACATAACTACTGCAATTTTGAGAACAAAAAAAAAACAAAAACAAATATGGGCATTTGACTAAAATATTACTGATGAGCATTCTCAGAAAAATGTCTACTTACTTTTGCAAGCAGTTCCTACCTATGTGGTTACAACTCTCGGGGGATCCCCTATGGCAAACTCTTAACTCACAAACTATGAAAAACCATAACAATCACCCTTATTGTTTGCTATAAAATTGCTTACAAGATGCGGACTGGCTTCCCCATGGTACTCTTCCTCACAGTAAAATAATTACATCAAAGATATTAAAATACCTCGCATCGACTAATACAAAATTTCTTATCAAAAGTGGATAGATGATTGAGAGAAGAGAGACTGCTTTCTGAAAAACTAATGACTGAAGACCATGTTTTTTTTTTCCGTCTCTTTTATTTTGATATAAGTTATAACTTAACATGGTTTACTAATATTCTTTTGATTTTTGAAAAATTAGACATAATCAACAAGGATCATTCAATAGTCAATATCTTCTTTTCTTATATTTTAAAACATGCAATATATATTTTAATGTCTTTAATGTCTTTATTACTTCGACACCATAAGTAGATATCACTTCAAATCTTTGAGGGGTAAATGCATGGACCTTTATTCCCGCTAGAACACAAAAATGAAGTAGAAAGATGAAAATTAACTTATGAATAATCTGAAAAATATTATATGAAGCTAATATGTAGAGTTTACACATAAAACCTATTTCACTTAATTATTTCAAGGTTTTATGTTATTATGTGGTTAACACATAAGATTCGCTTTTATAATTAATTATTAACATTAACGCACAAAGAAAACACATAAAAATATAACAAATGCACTATTAGAATTTGGCATTAGTATTATTAAATATTTATTTTTAATACTTATCTAAGAATAAAATAAAATAGTTTTGGCGCTCTTTTTGTCGGCGGGTCTAAGCGGTCGCCTATTTGGCCTATGCCCTTGGCGTGGTTGTATGGGCCTGTGTGGCATTACATTATACCAATAATTTTTTTCATAATGCCGGACTCTAGTTAATCAATAGGATAATAGACTGAGAGAAACCAAACTCTATCCAGTCACCAGATTGAACGTCTGAAATAAACCAACTCTAATCTAGATAAGGAGCCATCTCATTAATTTTTTTGATTACATAAAGAGATGAAAACATAGAACAACGAAGAAGAATCACTAGAAATTATAAAGCATTGATTATCTTGTTTGATGGCTAACTCAAAAGCAAGATATTTTCTTTTGCGTACAAAGGGGTCGCAAAGTCACAATATATGACTTTTATAATAATTTAAAAAAGCTTGTACCACCCTCAAGAGAATACAAGAGAAATAAAAAGAAAGAAAGAAAGAAAATACTGGAGAAGCTTGATAGATTTCTCTTCACAACTGATTGAGAATAGAAGTGTATTGGTGTGGTGCAATTTAGGTGCAGGAGACCTATTTCAGATCATGTGCTAGTTCTTCTTAATTGCAATGCTGGTAATGCTCATAAGCCTTCTTTTAAGTTTGAAAATTTCTACCTGTCTAATCCTGCTTTCTTGGAACATATGAAAATTTGGTGGGCAAACTTAACTTTTGGTGGTAGACCTAGTTATATTTTTGCTAAGAAATTGCAAGGTCTGAAGTTTTTCATCAAAAATGGGGAAGAGAGACTTATGGTTCATTACAAGCTAAAGTGGACAAGCTAGAGATGCTGATTAATGTTTATGATTCTTTGGAAGAGATTAGTGGTTCTTTGAATGAAGGGGATTATTGATAGGTGTAGAATACACCGTATTTACTATCTAGTAGTTATGCTTTCTTTGCTATTTTTCTTGTGAATTATGTACTTTACGCGTGTTTTTGAGTTATCAGATATCTGTTTGAGTCGCACGGAGGAAAAGAAGAAGAAAGTATCCAATTTGAGCAAAAGGGCGAGATTGTCATCTCACAGGCAAATGATATATGGAGTCGAGCTATGGTTAAAAGGCAACTCTACTAGGAGGAGTATTAAATGCGGCCAATTTGTTGTTAAGGGGTAGCCACTTGTTATAGGGTATCCATTGGGGTGACCCTTATCCTATCTAATGGGGTGTCAATATCCAACCCCAACTTAACCCTAAAGCGAGAAATCAATTCTCAGACACCTCAATCATTTTTCACCTGAGCCAGAAAGAATACTACAACAATTGAGATCGAGAAATTGAGAGTTTAAGAGAGGAAGAACAGATGCTGTTAATGGTGGTCAGGGTATGATGGTTTTGGGAAGAATTTGCACACGGGAATAGCTGGAGAAATTCAGGGAAGAGAGGCTGTTAATGTGTGATTCAAATCGTGAAGATTGGTGGAGATTAGAGTGTTGATTGAACAGTAACATTGAATGATGGTATGGGTTGTGAATGGAATTGAACTGGCAGGAAAGAGTTGTCTGGATCGTGGATTGTGGTGATATTTTCAACATATTTCAGAGGCCGAGAAAGAGGAAGACAACCAAATGGAGTTGTCCTGATTTTGTGAATAATAGTCTGGGTTTTTGAGAGGAATTCAACAACAACAAGAAGACGGGGAAGATGATGTGCGTTGGTGGTTTTACAGCTCGAGTTTGGAGTTGAACTGGGCTTAATTGCAGCTGAAATATGATGCTGTTTCGATCGAATTTGTTTGGTTGTTTAAAGGGTTCAGTGAGGAATTCAATTGCAAGGAGTTTTGGTTGAGTTCCAAGCTTGTATTGCTGCCGGAAAATCAATGAACGAAATCGATACCCGATCTTGTTGTTGTCGTGGGATGGTGAGTGTATTTTCGCAGAGTTGAGAGCAATCAACGCATACAAGGAATGGCAGGGTCATGCTGTTATGGGTATGTGGGGTTGAAGATTTCAGGCAAGCAACCAAGGTGATGTTGGAGCTGATTTTACATGGATGGAAATGGGTTTCTCAAGAAGATTGTTACAGTGGTCCGATCTGGACTTATTAATAGCGAGGTGGTGGAATCTAAAAATAAATGCATGGGGTCTTGTGCTATTGGGACCATGATGGTACTGGTGGTTATGCGTGTAAGGATAAGAGTTCTGATATCAGTTGGCGAGAAAGGAAGAGCTGGGTACGAAGATGAAACTGGTGATGTTGCAAGTGTTCAATGGCAGTTTAAGACTTGTGTTGCTGCTATAATCAAAAGTCAGGTGAAGGACTTAATGAAGCCATGGTTGGTGTACACAAGACTGTTTTGGGTTGTATCTTGGGCAGAAACTCAGCTGCAGAAAGCAATTAAGCCATGGCTCGATGGCTCAGTACAGGAGTTGATGCTTGAGAAATGAAGGCTGGTGGTTGTTGCCTGAATGGGTAGTGTGAAGTCGATGGTGTTTGTGGTGGTATTGCGTGGAATTGGAGGAAAGCTGCAGTCAAGGCTGATGGCTGCAGTGTCTGGGTTCTGCTGATGGTACTGAGGCAATGGTGGTGGAAGGCTAAGCTTAAGTGGATTTGCGGGTTAAAGTGGCATTTGGAATGGAACTCGGGGAGCTTGCGGTTAAGGGATGAGCCGAGATGTTGGTCATGGATTGTGGGACTGATGTGCACTGCAAAAGATGATGTTTGAAGTTGTTGGTCTTTGTGAAAATGGGTCTCGATGAGAGGTGTGACTTTGAGTGAGATGAGCTCATTGCAGATGCGGGGATCTGGAAGGTGGAGCATATGGAGCTGAAACACTCAGGATTGAATGGAGCAGCTGGGTCTGGAGATTATGGAGCTGAAAGTTAGCTGGGAGATGTTGCTGCCATGGATGTTTGTGAGTTCATATTGAAACTGTGGCTGCAAGTGAATTGAAGGGAATGATGCAGTGAGCTTGAGCTGGAAATGCTTGCACAGGGACAAGGTCTTTGGTGCCGAGTGAATGGATGCGAGTGTTTGAATGACTGTGAATGCATGAGCATTGTGTATGAATGATGTGCGGGGAAGAAGAGCGTGAAATGGCACGACAAGCTGTTGAGGCTGAGCATTTGCAGGTTATGAAGTGAAAGGTCGAGCAGCCATCATGGGTGGATGGATGGAATTAGTGAAGCACCATCTTGGTGCAAAGACAACATACGACTGTGCAATAGCTCGGCACAGCCAAACCCACTCGGTGACCCTGAATTAGCCTGACTCACCCTGAATTAGCCTGACTCACCTGACTTGACCCGTTTTGACTCAGTGCCTTGACCCGAGTTGACTCGACTGATCCGACCCGTTGATCGGTGACCGGTTTGACTTTTGCAGGTCACTGAGACACTTCCGGCCGACTATTCGGGCGGGACCCGGCCATAATCCCGTTTTCGGCGACGTATTTTTTTGACATATTTTCTACATGGGTTTTCTCATACATGGGCTTGGTGGACCACTTGGAGATGGATTTTGAGAAGACCTAATTTTGGAAGGAGGAAAAGATATAAAAAGAGGAATTCTATATCTTTTGAATTTTTTATCTCTATTCTTTTTGGCCTCTACTTTGTTCTAGGGTTTAGAAACATGAAACTTCTCTTTCTCCTTGTTATGAACTCCATGAATATGAGCTAGATTTTACTATTGGTTATGGAATAAGTTGGATTTCCAAATATGGGTTTTAATTCAATAAATTAGTTTTCTCTCATATTATCGTTTATGATTCACCATGAATATTGTTACATGATTTGAATGCTTGTTAGTCGAGTCGCGAGTCGATTGAGTTTGCTTTCATCTCTATTGCTAGATTAGGTTTATTATACGCAAAAGTGATAATTAGGATTGCAAGTAGCATAAATATGATTATAGTTTGTAGTGATATATTCTTATGATCATATGTGAGTTATAACCTTTGTTAAATCGGATTAGTGCGCTTTCCACGTTCGATTGCTTTGATTGGCCTGATTTCATAGAACTTAACGCATCTAGGGAATTAAACTTGATTAGTGCTTTTACACGTTAGGTTGTTCCTTTAGGTAGAATTCATATTCGCATCTTTTAATGTGTTTGTTGATGACATGAGGAGGTTTGCGGGATATTCTTGCGATCAAGGTATTCTAGGGTCTTTGATAAAAGTTGAGATTAAAATATCAATTCTAGTTATTGTGGTGAAACCATGTTTGTGAATGAAAACGAAATCAGTAACCAATACTTTGCTTATCCGTGATTTGATTTGTTTGCTTATTTCTTTATTTGCTTTTATTTAGTTTATTATAATCACAAAACTACCGGTGTTATTTATAGGGAACCGAAAAAATTTGACAACCTAGACCTCTCTGTGGGATCGATCCTTTCTTGCCCTTGCTATATTTATATTTTGAGTAGTAAGAAAGTGTAATTTATATTTGTGTCGGCTGACAACCGGTCAATTATGCATCAAGGGAGTCAATAAAACTAAAGCATAATCAAGCCTCTTGAACTTAACAAGGAAATGATTTTAAAGATCTAAAGGACTTTGGCTAGCAGATGGAGAAAGGAATTCCAGGTTTTTTTTCATAAGAATGCTTCTTACAAACATAAGATAAATTATATAAATTCTTTAATTGTGGATGGGGTTATGAGTCATGACAAGGACATAATCAATGAGGAAGCACAAATATTTTATGAAGAAGGATAACCGAAAAGGTGTATGACAGGCCTACTTTTGAGGGTCTGGAATTACCCAAAATTAGTGTGGAGCAGAGTATTGAGATGGAGAAACCAATTGAGGAGGATGAGGTGAAGAAAGTGATTTGGGGTTTTGGGAGAAACAAGTCACCTGGACCTAATGGTTATACAATGGAGTTTTTCAAAGCTGTATGTGATATTATTAAACCAGAGTTAATGGTTGTTATGAAGGAGTTTCAACAAACTGAGCTTATAGATTCAAGAGAAAGGGAAGGAAAACCTGGTTTGATTTTGAAGGTGGATTTAGAAAAAGCATTTGATAGTGTTAGCTGGAGTTGTCTTGACTACACAATGGCAAGGTTTGGTTTTGGTATTAATTGGAGAATTTGGATTAGATGGTGCTTATCAAATACAAGGTTTGCAATGGTTATAAATGGATATGCTTCTTCTCTTTTTAGAAGTTCCAAAGGTATTAAGTAAGGAGACCCAATGTATACTTTTCTTTTATAATGGTGGTTGAAGTGCTATCTCTTCTGATCAAAAAGGTAGCTGCTCTAAATTTATTATCTGGTTTCAAGGTTGGATCTGATGAACTTGAGATCAATTATTTGCATTTTGCAGATGATCTTATAGTGTTCTTAAACAATGATGTTGAACAAGTAAGGAATTTGAAGAATGTATTGTTAGCTTTTGAGCTCATCTCTAGCCTTAAAGTTAACTTTAGAAGGAGTGCGGTGGTGGGTGTGGGGAATGCGAGCATGTAGGCGATAGTGCACTTATTTTTGGTTGTTCTATGGCTACTTTTCCAATGAAGTATTTAGGAATTACTTTAGGAAGTAATTCTAATTCGATCGGGGTTTGGGATGTGATTCTTCAAAAGTTTCAAAAAGAAGTTGAGTGTCCGGCAAAGGAAGTATTTATCAAAGGGTGGAAGGTTAATGATAATTCAAATGTTTTGTGCAGTCTCCTATTTATTATCTATCACTTTTTCGGATGCCATCGCTTTCTGAGAAGCAAATGGAGAGATTATGAGACAATTTCTTTTGGGGAACTTTGAATAATAATCCAAAAAAGGGTTGGGTAAGTTTGAAGAAGATAAATGCCAAAAAGAAGGAGGAGGAGTGGGTATCAAGAAGCTAAGACTAATGAATAGGGCTTTGCATGCAAAATGGATATGGAGGTATGGAAATGAGGAGAAAGCTTTATGGATTAGAATGGTGAATCACAAGTTTGGTGGCAATATTTGTGATTTTTTTCCTAATCCTACTTCTAAAGCTACAGGAAAAAGCTTATGGGCTGGTATTCTTAAATGCAATGAGGAGGTGAAGCAAAACACTACACTACAAGTTAATTCTGGAAACATAATTCTATTTTGGAAGGACAATTGGCTAAATGGTCAGTCTTTGAAGACTTTATTCCCAACTCTGTTTAAAATCAGTATAATGCAGGATGCTACTGTGGCTGACCTGTGTGATATCAACAATGGAGATAGAAATTGGAATTTAGCTTTTTGTAGACATCTAAAGGAGGAGGAAATCGCTGATGTAGCACATCTTACAAACCTTATTTCAACACATAAATATGGCAATGAGGAATCAGATCGGAGAGTTTGGCAGCAGGGAAGACATGGTTTTTCTGTTGCAGATTGCTATAAAGCTATGGAGTCTGATAGGTTGCTGCAGTTTCCTTACAAATCACTGCGGAATCCAAAAATTCCACAAAAGGTAATTTTTTTTGTTTGGACTCTATGTTACAATGCAGCTCCAACACAAGACTCTTATATGAATTCATTTATGGTGAATGGATGTTTACTATGCAGAAAGCGGTGAGTCAAATTATCATCTCGTTTTTTACATTGTGAAGTCAAGGAGATATTTGGATATTTTTCATGAAGTGTTATGGTTTGCGTTGGGTTTTTCAACAAACTGTTAGGCAGACTATATGGGAATGGAGAAGGAAAAAAGGGAAATCAAACAGTGTCAAAAACAATATTTGGGATTTAATCCCTTTTGCAGTATGGTGGGCAGTTTGACTTGAGAGAAATGGAAAACTTTTTATTGGAAGATATAACACTTTCGAGGCAATAATCAACAGTGTAAATATGTTCATCTACAACTGGTGTTTGAGAATAAAATTTTTTGAGGGAATTTAACTAGATTCTGTTTTGTATAATTGGGAAGATGTCATGCATTAGTTATATTGACGTTTTTAAATATTGGTTTCTTTCTATTATTTCTTTTGCAGTGGCTCTACTATAATTGAGCCGCTTTTTTGTTTCCTTCACATCCCTTTACCAACTTGGTGAGGAGCTATCTTTTATATTACATTGCCCTTTCTGATTAAAAAAAAAAAAAAAAAAAAAAAAACTAGGAGAAATATACTTCCTTTACAGTTAAAAGAAATCAAAATACATCTTGGGCCAGTTTGTCATAGTGAAAGCTAGGAGACTCGAGTTTTTTTTGTAATAAATTACTACAAGTTTTTTTAATCAATGATACAAAATTTTACTTGGTGGAAAAATTTCATAAACGGTTCGAAAATGCTAAACTGGAAAAGTAGTTCATTTAGAAACCCAATTCCTGATGAACACCTGTCGATTCTTGGTAAATTGGTCGTAATTTAACCAGAACAATCGTTAGAGAATAAAACAACTAGTTGTCAAATTATGTCAATTAATCATTTTGAAATGGGAGGCTACACCAGATTTGAACTTCCACTAATTGATCACATGGGCGTGATCCAAATATCTATCTCGTTTGTTTCTAAAAAAAATAAAATGAATGCCTCTCTTTTCCATTTGACATATTGAGCTCACGTTGCAAATTTGTCACCCTTTGTGATATGATATAATAGGATTGTTTTCTTTATACCTCCCGATGTTTTAACGCATAAGCGATGTAAGTTCTTAACCAACAAAGGTGTTGGTTTCGATGATTAGAGCAAGTCTTATGGTGGAATCCAAGCCATTCCAAGTGTGGAAAAACTGTGGAATGTCAAGTCTAGTGACTTCCAAGTTGGGGTCTTCCACGGAAAATCCAAGCAGTGTTCCATGGTTTCGCGGAACGGTTCGTGGAATCCATGGTAGTGCTAATCAGATTAGCGTAGCACGCTATTCAGAATAGCACACTAGAAGACGAAAAGCGCTAATCATAATAGCGTTCAACGCTATTCAAAATAGCGTTTTTTTTTTTTTAATCCGTAGATTTAAAATGAGCCATTCAAAATCTAATGACTGAGAAAAAAAGCGCTAATCAGAATAGCGCTCAACGCTAGATTAGCGTTTTTGTTGTTCCACCACTACACTTGCGCTTCCATCCACAATTCCAAATGCTGAGGTGGCGTGGAAACTGGAAGATGAAACTCTTCCACCATAAGACTTGCTCTTATAATCAAGCCTTCCATCTATGATTCTTAATCGGCGACGGTTTTGGTATCACAAAACTAGGAGGAAGTATTGATGTGGTCTGAATCGGAGATATTGCAGCGGTTCGAATCGTGGTGAAAATGTTTGGCAGCGGTTCGAATCGTGGTGGTGAAAATGTTTGGCGGCTGGTTTTTGGAAAATATGATGTTAAATTAGGGTTTCATAAGTGTATAATGGGCCCTCTATCTTAATGGGTCTAAGTTGTAATTTGGGCATCTCTATTATATCTAATTTCTTCTTTTAAATTTATTTGACACCTCTACAAAACACATGACAGTGGCTAGAAAGTATGAACATCTGAAAATATTTTGAAATCATCGACCTAAAAGCTACATTTCCTCTTCTGTTTTTCTTGTACAGCATTTGACATCAACAAACGAAATTTGAAGGACAGTGTAAAATCTATCAAAAACTAGCAAGCAATGTATAGCATAGTATGGGAGATAGGCTCAGTAACCAGTGGTGCACTCATTGGATGTATTGGATGTCTTAAGAGGGGAAGAGCGTAGTCTAGGGATTCCTCTTCTGCGTCTAAGTGATTTCCCCTTGTCTAGGCTGGAGCCTTCTAACAAAATGAGGAAGGTAGCATTTCGTTTCCGTTCTCCTTGGAGACAGATCGACCAAAATCCGGAAGTTTTGAATCCCATTATTCCCCCCTTTGGTTGGCAAAGCCTACAACTAAACCTGGACTATTTATAAATCTCAGTTGAAGTGAAGAATAATTAGTCCCACATGGCGCAGGAATCACAACTTTACTCAGAATGCTCTGTTTAAAATAAGCACTCGACTCTACCAGTTGATTCACGCAGCCGTGCGGTAAGCACAAGAGCTAACTATTCTTTCGCCTTTTACTAAAGAATACCGTGCTTGCCGTTTACAAGCGGCATACGCCTATTTTTGGAGGTTTTCTTTTCTAAAGAGGAACCCAACAATTCTCAAATCCAATCTTTTTACAAGATGGCAGCAGAACTGCCACTTCAGGCAGAACAGAATTAGATTTGCACCTGTCTTAGGTTTTCTGCTTGTTCAAGCATTTTGGAATTGAACATCATTCTATCTTCTAGACCAGAAATGGCATAAAAGAGAATCTTTTGATACATCAAAAGACAAGTTCTTTAAGATTGTGTAATTTATTACTCAACCACAATTATTTTCTAAAGAGGTAAATGAATATTCAAAGCAACCTTTTAGTCTCTTTTCCGAGAGGAACCCAACATAGTATTTAACTCTCTGAAGAGTCAAGTGCACTTTTCAAGCATTGAAACAGTTCACTATGTACTTCACGGGGGTAATGCTGTGCTCAAGAAATAGACATACATGACAATGGACAAGGGCACGGCACAAACACCATTGTGTTGAATTTGTGTATACTCTGACAAAACAAAATGACCAAAATCCAGTGTCATCTGGTGCATTTGTTTGATAACACCATTTTTTGAAGAAAAAATGAAAGAAAAAAATGAACAATATTGTCAAATCAGATGGAAAATTGATGCCAAATTTGGTTTTAAGGAAAAGGACATCAGCTATAGACGCAGTAATTTCAGCTAACTGATTTCAGTCCAGCTAACTGCATTCGGCGATTCAAGCAGTTCGAACCTTCTGTTATTGTCTTAGTTTTAGTGTAATAAAGTTAATCTTTGTACATGTGCACAACTTCGGACGGAATAACCTTGGGTTCCCAGAGGAAAACAAAATGATTTGGAAGCAAGCATAAAGACACACCCAAAATCACCACAAACTGCCATCTGCTTGTGAAGCTGTGGTGATTGAGCAAGGGAAGCAAGGCGGTCTTTATAGTCAAGTCTGAAAACAGATGCACCACATTCATTTGAGCCTGCCATCAATATTGGTGTATGGATTTTAACAAATCTTTCAGATAACATAAACTGCCTTTATCTTTTATCTCCTTCAAATCTTTCATTGTCGTCCAACACACCCCATCTTTCTCTTTTATCTCCTTCAAAATCCTAGTAGCCTCATCTTGAAAATTAGCTTTAAGAACACTAGAAACAGTAGCCAAATCCGGTTCCATTCCTGCCACTTTCATTTCAAGAAACAAATTCAGACACTCATTCTTCGATCAAACAACCGGGTGTGCATTTTCTGTTGCTGAGGGAATAACAAACAATGGAAAAAATCATGTCAGGAAGCAGTCTCATTATCAAAAAATCCATAACCAGACTAACAAAAAACAAAAAACAAAAAATTTGGACCATTTCTCGATTTGTGCGTGTCATCCTTGCGCAGGCCATGCTAATCTTCAGATCGTTCCAATTTTATCGGATGTCCCCGAAGGGACGACCTTAAGTGAAAGCTCAGCCTATTTGAACCAATCTCTGTGTTGTAATATAGGCACTATGGGACTAAACCTACAACACTGTGTTTTGTCCTTCTGGATTCCTTCTCTGGGGCAGTTAAGAGTTCGGTTCCCCCTAGTCACAAATTTCTACAACTGTAATTACAATCTTTCCAAGATCCTTGCATAAGCCTCAACATTCATGGGCATAGATTTGTAGTTCTGTGTATAGTGATATTTTTTTGTTTCTATCACTTAAATTTAGTACTCCCTCTGTTTCTAAAAAATAGGCTGGAATAAATTTAGTACTCCATCACCTGAACTACTTACTTCCTCCCTTTATTCGGAGGAAAAAGAAAAGAAATATTTGGATGTAACAAGACAACTAGTTAAAATTTTTGAAGCCAAATCATAAAAGCTGCTGCCCTTAAAATCTCACAACAAGGTCGGTGTGTCAGTCATAGGCTTTGCTGCTCTCCATGGCACTTTCCGTGACAATAACAACAGGTTCCATGTTACGTTAATTTAAACTTGCTCCATCTATTACGACCATATAATGCCGGTGCAGCATTTGAACCTGCCGGAAAATAGCATTAACGCTAATTATAAAACAAATTTTGGTTTTGAAAGATTGGCAGGTCACATGGACGCTGTTCCCTCGTAGAACAAATTATGACGAGACTCTCCTCAGAGGCTAGTTGATGGGGTAAGAACAAAAGGAAGAAGTCTGTGAGAACGGTATATTTGCAAGGGGATAATATAATTATCTACTTGCGGAGGTTGAGCATTTGGTTGTTCTTTGGCTAAGAATTGAACCATCACTGCTCGTACTTTGCAGGATGCAAACTGGATATGTGTGCAAAGTCATGGTACCAATCCAGCTCAGGTTCAACCAAGCTAGAGAACAAAAATGTCCAATAGTCACTGAGCAAGACTAGTAATGGAAGATAGAATGTAAATGTAATTTCAGTTTAGCAAATACAGAATTGCTCCAAAAGGTTAGCTTTTTTGGACAGACAGAAAAATTGGATTTGAGTTAAGAAATGTATGCTTCCATAGAAATGACTGAGTAACTAAAGTTAGTAGGAGATTGCAGGGAATAGAGGTGTCAAACTGAAGTTAGTAGGAGATGCAGTCAGTTACGGAAATGTGATTCCTCCAGCGGCTAGTTGAGTTGAATTGTGTGAGAGTATCGAGGGGCCACGGGGTATTATAAGCACTGCCGTCCAACGAACAAGCTGAAATTCTTTCTGACTGGAAGATGAAGCCATGAATTCATACAATTGAACGCCACTATGCTGAATACTCTCATTCTCAGGTGTTAATTGTAAGAGAAACTGTCATTAAGATCACTAGCCAAATAACTAACTTGCTTTACAACGAGCAGTGCAATGCCACAGAATGCTGAGAAGCTAGCTGAAATCTTACCTAGCAGTTAGAAGACCATTGTTACATAAGATATCTCTTATGTTGAAGTGAGCTCTACTTTTACTTTCTGTTCTCATCATCACATTGTTGTATGTTTTGAAGCTGAGTGAGGTCTAAATGCAACTTTTTGCAGGCACTTGGAGAAGCAAAGTGAAGTCCTAATGAAAGCCTACAGATCAATGTCTCACGAGTTACATAGGCTCCAGGTTGTTTTGAGACTCGCCCAATAACCCACCAAAGCTAGATTGGATTTGGAATTGTTGGGTTCCTCTTTAGAAAAGAGAAACCCTCCAAAAATGGGCGTATGCCGCTTATAAGCGGCAAGCACACGTATTCTTTAGTAAAAGGCGAAAGAATAGTCTGTTCTCGTGCTTACCGCACGGCTGCGTGAAACTATGAGCTGAGTGAAGTGCTAGTTATATACAAAGCATTTTGAGGACGGTTCTGCAATGTGCACTGTGTGGGACTAATAATACATTCGGCTAGTTTATTGCAGGAGATTCATGCGCTGAGCGAAAACTAGAATCCTACCTTTTTAAGCGAGGACAAAAAGTTTGAGATATTGGTACTCCTACCTTATCGTCTAAAAGCCTTGTGTACAAACTAGAATTCAAGATGTTCTTATAGTAATTATAGAATTAGCTCTTATGAGTTAAGAATGTACGCTCCCATAAACATGACTGGGTAATTAAAACATGGGTGAAGGGAACTTTGAGTCTATGAGGGAATTGAAGAGGCTTCAACTTCAAAACCATTTGAACTATTTGTCCTAAGTAAGTCTGAGAGTCTTCCTTAGGTGCTTTAGAGGTTCAAAGGCACACTGCTTCCCAATGGCCTCAACTTTTTCTTGCAGTTCTCATTCAAACTGTCAAATATTGCAAAGAAATAAACCAAAAAAAAAAATCAAAAAAATAACCAGACTATCAAAAAAAAAAAAAAACCAAAAAAATTTAGACCATTTCTCGATTTGTGCGTGTCATCCTTACAAGCAGGGGCCATGCTAATCTTCTCAGATCGCTCCAATTTTTTTATCGGATGTCCCCAAAGGGACAAACTCAACTGAAAGCTCAGCCTATTTGAACCAATCTTTGTTTTGTAATATAGGCACTATGGGACTAAACCTAATCTCTTTTTCCACATCCTGATCAATAGATTCACAAAAATGTCTGACCTGAAAACCATGCCTATCTCAATGACACTCGTAAAATCACCAAAAATTGCCATCTCCTTGTGAAGCTGTGGTGATTGAGCTAGCGAGCAGGGTGGCCTTTATAGTCGAGTCTGAAAACAGATGCATCACCTTTAAGCTTGCTATCAATTTTGGTGTATCGGTCCAAAAAATCTTTCGGATAACATAAACTGCCTAAATCTAATGTTAAAAAAAATTTGCTTGTTAGCAGGTGTGCTGTGCGCACATCAAAAACCATAAAGTTTAAACGTGTTTCCTTGAACTGAAACTTGATTTAACAATCTAATTTCAGCCCATATTCGGCTACTAACAGGCTTTGATAGATCCACGACAAGACAGTCAGAAAGACCCTGTCCTAAATTTGATAGTCCCACATTGATTAGTTAACAGGAATGTTTTTGTTTAAATATCACGGGATCAGAGGTTTTATTGAGCAGTGATATAACAAGCACGATGTGGAAAGGGTTCCCATAGTTTTCCGATTTGCGGAAGAGAACGTGCCCATATGAGCTCACTTTTTTTTTGCTATTTGTTTTTGCAAAAAATCCAATTGACAAATTTTCTTTGCCGTGTTCTAATTTCTAACAATCCAGCTCTTTGCATAGAGTGCAGTGTTTTCTGTGTCTAAATTATTGCAGTGGAATGTCAGTCATCGACACGACAAACATGAGCTATGCGACGGCCATCAGTGACATGAGAATTTACTCAAAAATGATCTCAAGAGAAACATATAAAAGACAACAGCATCAGTACCAACAAGGAGCTCACTTCAGTGATGATGATGAAGGCCAATCAGTTAAAGTTTCCTGACTTGAGCGAGGCCTTTTAAGGTTGGAGGTTGTAGAACTAAGTTTGCAAAGAGAAGATTGCTGGCGGGTGATGCCAGAATCAGTCTTTGATTGTGTTGGTTTTTTCTTTTCTTTTTTGCTCAGGTTAGATCTGACATCGTTTAGGGGCTATTAATATTATCCACCAGCTCTGAGATTAACTAAACTCCCTACACCACCAGCTCTGAGATTTCTCCCCGTAATCCTTACATTAACATATGACAAAATGATGGAATAAGTTTGATTCTCTCAAAATGAAACGCGCGTCGCTCTAAAAAGTTTTGACACAAACTTCATATGACAGCCCCGAGTCTCCTGACAAACGCAAGTTCTTTAAGATTAAAATAGGCATCCGGTCTCGAGGCTTGCTAATCAACCCATATGCAAGAGCAAGTTTTTCACTGTGATAACTGATAGGCTTTCTATATCTCTTTCATTAAAGAAGCTGATCTATCAAGAAAACTAACCACACTTGAGATTGTAAATTTGTCTGGTTTCACATTCTCCTGCTAACATCTCACTGAAGTGTCTTCTTCTCTGTGTTCTGCACATAGCCAACTATCATCAATTGTCGTCCAACACACCCCCATCTTTCTCTTTATCTCCTTAAAAAATCCTAGTAGCCTCATCTTGAAAATTAGCTTTAAGAACACTAGAAACAGTAGCCAAATCCGGTTCCATTCTTTCAAGAAACAAATTCAGACACTTCTCAGGACACTCATTCTTCGATCAAACAACCGGGTGTGCATTTTCTGTTGCTGAGGGAATAACAAAAATCATGTCAGGAAGCAGTCTCATTATCAAAAAATCCATAACCAGACTAACAAAAAAACCAAAAAATTTGGACCATTTCTCGATTTGTGCGTGTCATCCTTGCGCAGGGGCCATGCTAATCTTCTCTCAGATCGTTCCAATTTTAACGGATGTCCACGGAGGGACGAGCTTAAGTGAAAGCTCAGCCTATTTGAACCAATCTATGTTTTGTAATATAGGCACTATGGGACTAAACCTAAAACACTGTGTTTTGTCTTTCTGATTCCCTTCTCTGGGGCGGTTAAGAGTTCGACTCCCCCCAGTCACAAATTTCTACAACTCTTATACAATCTTTCCAAGATCCAAGCAACCTTCCATGGTTTCATGGAAGGTTCGTGGAATCCATCAAAAACGCCAATAACAATAGCGTTAAACGCCAATAAGAATGGTGATAGAGGACAAGAAACGCTAATAAGAATAGCGAAACGCTATTAAGATTGGAGCTTAGCTCCATTAAGATTGGCGTTTTTTTTATCCGTAGATTTAAACCAGCTTGTTGAGAATCTAACGGCTAAGAAAAAAAAACGCTAATAAGATTGGAGCTTAGCTCCATTCGGATTGGCGTTTTTTATCCGTAGATTTAAAACCGAGTTGTTGAGAATCTATCGGCTAAGAAAAAACGCTAATAAGATTGAGCTAGCTCCATTAAGATTGGCGTTTTTTAGCGCTATTAAGAATGGAGCTTAGCTCCATTAAGATTAGCGTTTCTACTATTCCACCATTAGACTTGCGCTTCCATCCAAGGCCCAAGGCTTTGAGGTGGCGGAAGATGGATGGATTCCACCATAAGACTTACTCTTAGTGTGACAACACGCTTCTTTAATCAAGAAATAGTCTTCATTCAATTTTAAATTTGTGCGTGTCATCTTGCGCATAGGGCCATGCTAATCTTCTCGTCAGACGTCTCCAATTTTATCGGATGTCCCCGGAGGGACAAGCTTAGTGAAAGCTCAGCCTATTTGAACCAATCTCTGATTTGTAATATAGGCACTATGGGACTAAACCTACAAAACTGTGTTTTGTCTTTCTGGATTCCTTCTCTGGGGCGGTTAAGAGTTCGACTCCCCCCAGTCACAAATTTCTACAACTCTAATACAATCTTTCCAAGATCCTTGCATAAGCCTCAACATTCATGGGAATAGATTTGTAGTTCTGTGTATGGTGATATTTTTTGTTTCTATCACTTAAATCGTTACGTCAATTCAAACTTGCTCGATCTATTACGACCATATAATGCCGGTGCAGTAGGTCGTATGTACATTTGAACCTGCCGGAAATAGCATTAACGCTAATTGGATAAGCTCAGAGGGTTTTATAACCTTACACAAATGTGAAGTGCAGCATTTTATTCAAATCCACCAATTCAGCATGCTCTATGTACTTATGGTACCGTCCCCGCGCCATTACGGAATCTCACTAGAAAACAATCACTTGCAAAGACCCACCAATCCAACTTCAAAATACCAATAATCCTTAGAATTGATGTGACGGATATGATCGGAACTGTAACAGTTGTACAAAAAATGACATACTGTAGCCATGGCTCGATAGTTGTGAAACTCAAGTTAGTAATGGAGGTGTTTGTGTTTGATCTCATAACTTGGAGCAATGGTAGACACAAGGTACGGAAGCAATCCCATTGGGTAAGCAAAATGTGATTTCAGCCTAGATAGATATTTATGATCTAGTTCCAAATGTATTGTATCCAATTTGTCTTGATATTCAAACATAGTTCCTTTTACAGTACTGTCAAACATAGTATTGAGAAGAACTTGATGCAGTTATAAGCTCCTTTTACAGTACTGTCAAACATAGTTCTGAGAAGAACTTGATGCATCAAGTACAGCAGAATGATAAAACAAATTTTGGTTTTGCAAGATTGGCAGGGGCCGCGCGGACGCGTACCCCCTCAGGAACAAATTATGACGTAGACTCTATCCCGTAGGATAGATCTTAGGCGAGCACCCTTCCAAAGTGCAATGGAAGTCACTAACCTAGGCCATGACCCTTCATGATCAGCCATAGACCCCGTCCAGGTAAGTATGGTTTCAAGCCGCATTTTGAGTTCCAATTATAGGATCGTTTTCCTTCTGCTCTTTCCTTTCTGGCATATGTGGGACTATTATTACGTTTCGCTAAAGCAGTACATCTCTTTGGCCATATCAAAGGAGTACAAAAGTATGACAGTGCCAAACTGCCAATGCTAACGCGTTATGAATTAAGATCAGGAAAGTGAGGAGATCTCCCTCAGTGGGGAGATCAGGAAACTGCCAATGCTACTGATGCAGTTATAAGCTCCTTTCACAGTACTAATCTACCGGTTTCCTGTTCAGCAGAAAGAGAAATGATAAAACAAGTTTTGGTTTTGCAAGATTGGCAGGGCCGCGACACGCGTGCCCCCTCGGGAACAAATTATGACGTAGACTCTATCCCGTAGGAAAGATCTTAGGCGAGCACCCTTCCAAAGTGCAATGGAAGTCACTAGCCTAGGCCATGACCCTTCTTGATCATCCATAGACCCCGTCCAGGTAAGTATGATTTCAAGCTGCATTTTGAGTTTCACTTATAGGATCGTTTTCCTTCTGCTCTTTCCTGAACTATGTGGGACTAATATTACCTTTGATTTTGCATCTTTCTTCATTGGTAGGAGAGAGGTTTGGACCTATAATCTTTGTTATCAACATTGCGCCCAAAAAAGCATTACTTCTCTTTGGCCAGCCATCTCAAGGAGCAAAATATCATAATATGGGTGTCAGATGGTTGCTTTTGAATCATTAATGGCGCTAGGCATTACACTCGGTATAATGTTTTTGTTTTCGTTACTGAGCCTGGAAGACTGAAAGCTTTACACCCGCTATAATGTTTCTGTTTTCGTTACTGAGCCTGGAAGACTGGAATGTATGGTCTCTGACAATCCAATTTCAGAGATGGATGAAATTCGGAGACGGACGAAATTTATCCTTGAAACTTCTAATTTAACAATCCAATTTCAGTCCACATTTGGCCACTAACAGGTTAATTTTGAAGGGCAACTTCCCCATAATTTCCATTTTATGGAGGCAGCTTCTTAATATAGAGTTTCATCAGATTTCTTCATTTAATCAATTTCTTGCTTCATGAACTTTTATAGAGTTCCAAAGGATATGTGTGCAAAGTCATGGTACCAATCCAGCTCAGGTTCAACCAAGCTGGAGAACAAAAATGTCCAATAGTCACCAAGCAAGACTAGTAATGGAAGATGTAATTTCAGTTTAGCAAATACATCATTGCTCCAAAAGGTTAGCTTTTTGGACAGACAGAAAAATTGGATTTGAGTTAAGATATGCTTCCATAGAAATGACCGAGTAACTAAAGTTTGTAGGAGATTGCAGGGAATAGAGCTTATTTTGGGTGTCAAACTGAAGTTAGTAGGAGATGCAGTCAGTTACGGAAATGTGATTCCTCCAGTGGCTGTGAGAGGGGTTTTATTAGCACTGCCGTAGAACGATCAAGCTGAAATTCTTTCTGACTAGAAGATGAAGCCATGAATTCATACAGCCACAATGCAACGCCATCATCCTCGGTGGTTAATTGTAAGAGAAACTAAGGAACTAACAAGGCTGTCATGGAGATCAACAAAGTTATACAGATGAGCCATGAAGTTGACTGTCATGAAAGACCACAAACTGATTCATGGAACTAGACCCTCTGACGATTCTAGCTAAATAACTGACTTTGCAGGCGCAGTATCTTTCCGCAATGCCAGAGATCAGAGAAGCAAGCGGAAACGTTTTTGTTTTAGTGTTGGTGGGGGTGCGCTGAGCCCTTAAAGAGTGCAACGCAAAGGCGACGCGTGAGAACCCCAGCAGAAGAAGCTACCGTGATGGGAACTCCCCATGAAAAAAATTAATTTAATATCGTGCCATCCGATGGACGGCATATCAGATATTAAACTGATAAGAACAGATACTACACTTGATCTTAGCCAAAAGGCCGAGAAAGGTATGCTTTGTTCTCGCTTCCAGCTTCTCCTTTTATAGTTTCTTTCTTCCATCCCTCTGCTTTAACTAGTCCATGTGGGACTAAACTATATTCCACCCTGCCTTCTCGCCTTTAGGCAAGATGCGTTTAGTTTGATGTAGTTGACGGATATAGCCCTTGACGAAGGAATTTTTGTTAGCTTACTTAGTGCCAGTGCTCATTTAGGATCTGTGGATATTGGACAATGGATTCACAAGCAGTTGAAGAGAATGCAGCTTCCGATGACTGTTCAGCTGAATACTGCTCTTATAGATATGTATGGGGCAAAGAGCTGAAATGCCCAAAATAAGAGCACGGAAACTAAACCGAAAAATTGGAGCTCACGGATATCGATTTCTAAGAACAATGGTAAATGCTGCACCGAAGGCCGCAAATATGCGGCCATAGAAACGAACAAAGTTGCAAGACCTATAATCAGTTTCTGTGGCAAGGATTTCAGAAAGTCCTCTTCAGCATAACGAGAGGTCAAGATAGATAGGAACATAAAAACCGATGTATTTGATGAGAATAAAGCTACAGCATCTGAAAGTGCTCAAAACCCACCGGCCAGTTTCGGCAAGTTTCAGTTTTTTACAGCTATCCACAATTATTCCTAGTGCAGAGTCTGTAAAACTGCGGCACCAAGATATGTCCAAGCTCAGCAAGTTTTTTTAAGCACCAAGATAGTTTCAACATAAGTTGCGGCCCAGATTACCATTTCTATAGCCTATTCTACTGGGGATGAGTGAATCCACTCGCATTTGTTAAGTAATTCAACCAACAAGAAACAACAACAATGGAAGGAAGTATCCGAAAGCCCATAAAAAATATCATCCTATACGCATACTAAGATCTCTATATTGTCATCTAAAAAAGTAATGACTGTGCAAACATAACTAAAATTGCAGGGAGACATCAATTCAAATGTAAATAGCTTCAAGATATGGAAGAGATTTACAACTTAAACTACTCATCTGCACCATTAATGTAACTCTTCTTTACATCTTATTATGGACAAGCATTATTCAATAGACTTTTTATCAAGCATCAACAATTTAGAGTTCAGATCATTCTAGCTTATGTGAATCTATTTTGGTAGAAAATTCCTCACCTAGGAAATCTTCATCATCGGCATCTAGTTCACTTTTACCTCGATCATGCTCCTTGTCACCCCAATTTGGAGGATTCTTATTGACAAGGACAGTAGCGTCTCTAGACCCTGAAGTTTGTGAGATCACCATCATATTAAATCAAAATCCCTGTTTAGCAGAAATAAAACAAGAAGAAGTCAATATTGTGGGCTAACTAAGACGATGAAAAATATCAAACAACACCTTTACTGTACAGATCTTACCTCTAAAGTGCATCTCAAACTTAGAGCTACTATCGTTCATATGAGAATTTGGAGGCAGGAGATAACCTAGTTTTGAGAGGAGATATCATTGTGCTGATTTCACATATTTGTGTCTCTCTTCTCTTTGATCTCCAAGGTAGTATTTCCCACATCAAATCGTAACTCCGATCCTTCAACTTTTCATCAGCAGCTGAACTCCAATTACTTGTTTTTCCCTCAACCTCGCTCACTCACTCATTCACAGTGGTCATAGCCTCCACTCTCACTTTACTTTAGGGTTTGGTTAAATTGTAAGAAAATTTTGTGATTTACTTAAAATACCTTGAATACAGCCCCATTTGTTGAGGGACAAAGAAATAGTGATGGGGAGTGGGAAAATCGGTATCGACTCGCTTACTAGGTCGATCTGTACAATGAGTCGAGTTTTCATTTTCTCATACCGTAATATCCCTCCACCTTATAAACCTAAACTCTAATATCCCCTAGGTCTGGTCATTGGATAGGAAAATAACCATTAAACCCTAATATTTAAAATGTTGTTTATGACTCATCCATTTGTAACATAACAGTAGACAGACATGTGTTTTGCCTTTGCATCAACAGGTTTCATTCCAATGGTTAATTCTAGGTTTAAATGTTAGCCTTATGGGAAAGAATTTTGGAAAGGGATATTCATGATTTGTTCTGTAGTTACATGTTGGATTGGGGGACTTCCTTGATTTCTTTGGCGTTATTGATCCTTCTTGTTGACCCTACTACAACATTATTGAATATATACACATAATCAATAATAGACCACGTGTCATGAAGAGGGCACGTGTACAGCATGAAGAAGAAGAGCATCGAAGCAATGATTGTGACATATAAGGGGCAATCATCATCATCGTCTGCCACATGCCCATCCTCATGCAAGATCCAACGATGACGGAGTCAGGAGCACCAGATAAAGGAACCACCGCGGAACACCATAGAAGACCTAAAAGATAACGTTCCATCATCCCAAGGAAGATCCAAATCGGATGGATGGGAGCGAAGGAAGCTGACACACGCGTCAACAGCAGTCAAGGACGTGCATGCCACCCCAACCACCCGCATTAAACACCCTAAACATGTGGTACGTGTCAAACACCCTATGGAGAAGAAGAAGGTCCATCTTCGTCTCTACATAATTCCGTTGGAAGACGCTGGGTCAGAACGAAGATAGCGTCGGGTCGACGCAGTAACCAAGACGATAAGGACAACTGTACTCGAAGAAAGGGACCCACGGGAGAAGCCTATAAATACCCCAACCCACTAAGGGAGAAGAGGTCGACCAATTTTAGTTAGAGTGAGAGATAGTCTAGGAGAGAGAAATTATAAGAGTAAGTATGAGTTTTATTTCCCTCCTAGCTTCGTTCCTCACTCAAAGTCACCCGACTATCTTTGTAACCTCCGAATACATAGTGAAACACCAACCCCCATGGACGTAGGCCTTAGTGCTGAACCACGTAAATCATCATCTCATTTACATTCCGCACTTTAGATCTTCTACTTTACTTATCATGCAACGTACTTATTTATTACGCAATGTAGACTTACTTTAATCATACCGTATGGCTAGACGAGACGAGCCCTAAGGATCCGAGTCTATCAGGCTTCGGCCTTGTGTTGCTTTATATGTATTTTATCTGTCTCATTGATTTTGTTAATAATGTTTGTGGACACGAAGATGCCTGCGTTATTTTCGTGTTCACATTGAATTAAGATAATTTAACCTATTCGGGATAGTGCTTAATTAGAATGCCAAAAATTCTTATTATGAATGTCGAGTTCGTTTTAACTAAATTGTCATAACTTAGTTTGTCTGTGGACGTTGTTTTAATATTTTTTCTTATTTCTATTACAAAAAAAAAAAAAGTTTGGCTTCGGACGTTTTTTTTTGTTTTTGTTTTTTGCATTATTGATTTGATTTTCTTTCTACGGTTTGAAGGTAGAAGAAGGAAGGAGGAGCCGTGATTGTTAAGTTTTAATTGGGTTTGGTTGAGTTTGTGTTGTTAGCATGTGAGTGAGATTATAATGCCTAACTAGGGTATTGTTGTCCGAGTTAACAATCAATGTACGAATCCACTCAACTAGTGAGTCGATCATGAATTTCGCACCTCATATCACTTTTTGATCTCCCTCTAATAAATATCTTTACCCATTCACTTCCTAAATAACCCAACGTAAATAGTTACGATATCTGAAAAAATAGATAGATTTTAAGCATAAGTTACCGGTGTAAGGGAAGTTTCTATGGTAATGCGCAAAGTGAATCAGCCACACGGGATGATCAAACACGATTTTTCACTTTGCAAAATGCTCTCGAAATGAACGAATCTCAGTTTAGTGGTTGGTGAAAGGATGCCGCCGGTTGATTATGGATCATGTGTCCTAAGATGACCCGCGAGGTGTACCAAGAAGCGTGCGCCTCCTTATTGGACCGTAACCCGCAAAAAACCAATAAATTTTCTTTGTTTGTCGAGCCATTTTTTCTCTTTTGTTGATTCCATAGTGGATCAAGATAAGCAAATCCTAGATTTGTTGAGCTTATAGATCCCTAAGTACTCCAAAGGAGGAGGTACGGGTGTAGGTACTCCTGAATGATGAGTAGGTGCTGCTGTTGTAGTCAAAATCTCTCTCCAAGGTCGATTATTCGCCGAGTAATCGCTACAAGCACTACATCAATTCTCGGGATTAGAATAACCAAGCCGTTACTAAACGGGTTGTAACGGCTCTTGCTTGTTGCAAAGTGGGTGTTACATTTTTTTGTAACGGCCTTGTGGACGTTACGAATTCGGGTTGTAACGGCCTCGCAATAACACCGAGAACCGTTACGAATTTGCCACGTGGTAACAGCTCGGGGCCGTTAGGAATTTTTTGTAACATCGTTGTTGTAACAGCTCGGGGCCGTTACAAATTTTTTGTAACAGCAAAAAAATTACTGCCAGTCAACCTTGACCTGGTCAAAATTGGTCAATGACCGACAATAATTTTTCTGCCGGAAATAAGACGGAATTCTAAATTCAATACCCTGCATACACCTTTCAATACATTCATAACCACAATTTCTTCAATCTATGAAAAAGAACATTCATTCAATTCATAATCACATTCATTCAATTCATCTCGTGTTCATATAACAAAAAGCACCGAAATTTCTCTAAGTACCAAACTTTTTTTTTTTTTGTTAAGTATCAAATTTCTAAAGGAATACATGGAAGGTTCCAAATTTCTAAGGGAACAAATACAAACTTACTTATCGCCTACAAAACTTGAATACATGGAACTTACAAATCTTGAAGCTCCTTTGTTATCCACCCTTTTTGATGAAATAGAGCATCATTCAAATAATAACAACTAGTTCATTATATCCTCATAGGCTTGCTTTGTTGAAATGTGGGCATCGTAAAACTCGATGTAAGCAATCCCGCAAAATACAACAGCAAGATTATTATGACAAGTAAATAGCACTCGGGATACTCTAACTATTGTAGGATTAGTAACATCCTGCCTCTCTTGCTTAGTCTTTTTCTCAAATGCAACACTTCTCCTAACCCGCTTTCTAATAATACGTCTCAAAGACTATAGGAAGTGAGCCGGTACCCGAGCCAATTCAAAAAAGAGAAACAAAGTTACGTCCAACTAGTGCCAAGGATTGAAAAATTGTACGCTTTGAAAAGCTCAATGAAAACAGTCTACAAACACTATCTTAGCTGCACTCAACAAGTTAACAAAGAAGAACAACAAACAAAGTTCAAACACACTCACTTGTAGAAGTCGGTTGTTCACAAAGATCATACGTAATGGAAGTTTTCACCTCGAATCAAAACCCTTTATATCCGTAGAATAATTTCCAACCATTGTTGAGTAATCCGAGAGGGACCAGACTTCTATAATCTAGCACTCGCAAAGAATCATAATTACGTATTTCGTATGAAACATTATTGAATCAACATCTTTGCATTTTATAAGCTTTAAGTTGAAATAAAATGATCAAGACTTGGTACGAGAGAGGAGTACAAAAGGAACTAACATGGCTGTATTGATTCATACTAAAACTAAGTGAAGAGACTTATAATGAACTCAACCTCAGCATGTTCCTTGTCTTTGTAAAGTATTGTCTCATGACTAGTGTATGTGCAAATTTCAGATCCGCCAGGTTTAGAGACCGAGGTCGATCTCTCAAGCTAATACTATTTGTACAAATCCATACACAAATAGATCCATGTCAATATAAGCTATAATTTGCAATCACATCACATCTATGAGTCAAAGCTTATCAATATGTTAAACATACACCAAGAATATGAAAGACATGTTTATCGCCTACCTTCTTCAAGTGATAAAGAGCCACATTTTTCTTTGTGTTCATCTTCCCACAAATTCTTGGAATCACAAACATATTCAATACTTGAAGAAGCTTCTCTAACCATTTGTCACGAACAGTCTCCCCCAGTTAGATAATCGGACTTCTCTAAAATATTATAGTACTTTCGAGTAAAACTACATAGTCAATAATTAGACAACATACAATTTCAACAAACCTCAAGGGACTTTGCTCTTTATCGATAAGTTGTCTAACTCAAGTGTGATGATTTGCCGATATTCTTTTCTAAGCATGCTTAATACTCACCGATAGTATACTAGTAGTTTAGATAGGTAGGGGTGTACCTTATCAGCATTAGTGGGGCCCCCTGTTTTTCCCGAATTATTTTTCGTGACTTAATTTGACCTATTTCAAAGAATAGCATTGTCCTGCTCAAGTTCAATAAAGATTTTGCGTTATCCCCGTCCAAGTTCAATAGCCTCCGTTCCGGCCTCCTCCTCCTCTTCTCTGTACAAAATGTCTATATCCTAGTAACCGAGAAGTTCCAATTGATACCTAGGGTATTATTTCCGTGTCCCAATCCGCACTCATGCAACCATGTCAAAACCCTACTTCCATCTCACCACCGTCAATTACAATCATTGAATGCACCTAGCTTACTTCCATCCTTCTTACACTCGGCTACAACAAGCATCTTTTTAATGTAATTTGTTTATGCTAAGCCATCTTCCAAATTTCATCAAACCTTCAACATATTCTTCATAGCCGAGACATAATGCATGTGCGAACTAACACAAACACCATCAGCGATTGCAAAACCCCCTATAGAACTCAATTCTGAATCCATCATCTTTGCGAGTTACTCCATCCAGACAAACCCTTTCTAGATCATTTCAGGCCAAACCAACCTCGGTCACAAGATCACCATATGTTCTTTCCGTCGATGTTGCTGCCAATTCAATTCATCTCCGATTTATTTGCAGATCACCATTAACTCTTGCGTCTCATTCGACTGATCATCGGACAACAACATTATCCAAACTATCACCATCAATCACCTATTATTCTTCCCCCGCCATCATCGAAACAATCTACTCCATCTTGAGAATATAAAATCCTTCCAACTTGATCACAAAACCAATTTTTTATTGTCGACGTTGCTGCAATCAAAATCAACTAGATACCACCACTGCCAACTACAACCAGTTCACTTCATAACTATGCAATCTTATTTCTTTTCTTCCTTCCCTGTGTATCCAGACGGCAACTCGACAAAGCAACACTTGTTTATCGAATGAAACTCAGACAAAAGCAAGCTCCATTTTCTCTCGATAAACTGAACTCTATCTCCACCAGCTCTTCTCAAGTGCGGCCAAGCACACAACCTCGTTCAGATTCAACCTGACAATCTATAAAAAACCCTCACATATTCACTGATTTCACACCCTATAAAGCCACCGATGACACAACACCATATATCTACCATTTACAATCAGCTCTTCTCTGAGTTACTTGCTCTACAAGTGGCAACAACTCAATGCATCTTCGCCTTGGTCTCTCAAACACACACCCCAAATCTGACCGCTTCAGTGTTTACTTCACCTCCAATTCCATGCCTCAACTCTCTCCGAATACCAAAGAACGACAACCTCTTTTCTCCACCGACTTTCAACCTCCGCTCCTCCCAAATGATTTACTCTTGAAACCAATCCACTCAGCCAATTTCCGCCAAATGTAGTCCATATAAACGAACCCCAGATCATCGATGTTGCTGTTAAAATGCTAAGTAAATGCTCCACTATCATAACTTAGATAGAAGCAACAATGTAGTTGTGCAGATTTGACAAATAACCAAAGCTCGACCTTGTCGTCATTCAAGTCTAAAAATCAATCGGCACAACCACCATAACAAACACCGTCTGTCGCATGTAATTTTAGCAAACGAGACCACGCCCGTGACCTTGAATTCAACAACACCCATTAGTCAGAGTAGGTATGCTTCTTGAGAAATAAATAAAGTTGATGCCAGTAGTTCTTTTCCCGATAAGAACAAAATAAGCTTGATACTTTGTTTGACCCCGATATGGAAGCTCCTCGAACTTATTAACTTGGTACACGTTTGCACAAGTGGACAAAGTAGATTACTTTGGTCCATCTCTCCCCGAACAACAAGCAGCCTAAGACAAGGTTAAGCTCATCTTGAGCAAGATCTTAGTGTGATATTTCATCCATACACTCTACACAACAACAAATCTCAACTGCAACATCAACATACACACTTTATCTTCCATTACCAATAAGCTTCTCCTTCTGCTAATCTCAGTATCACCTAATTTAGGACTCAATCAAGCTCCTCCAACCGCACACAAAACTCGACCACTCTCTACTTTTTAACCTAAACTACAAAAACCATGACAACCCATTAGCTCAAACATTCTAGATTCAAATACCAATAACAATTATCTCAAAAGATCTCCTTCAACTCCAGTTCATTGCATCAAATTACAACCTCAACCTCAAAACCATAACTTCCCAATCAATCACAAAAACAAACAAAAAAGCAAAAAACATCAAAATTACCTTAGAAGTAGCAGAACAAAGACCATCAACACTACCATAAGCAATCCCAACCCCTTGTAGCTTCTCAATCACCTTATCAACTTCATTCCCATCTTGTTACCAAGCAACTAGCTGGTTTTCCTCCTTGACAACTCTGCATGCATGTGCACAGCCGCAACAACTCTTGGCCCTACCGCAGAGGCCTTAAAGGCAACCTAGAAATTCCACCAATTAGACATGAAAACTTGCTTAAAACGAATAGAAATAAACTTCCAGAACGCAAACAATTCATTGAGCAAGAACCACACAACTTCATCTATGCTTTAGATGCATACAAGTCATCAAAAAATTCTAAAAAGCCTTGTTAATATAAGCTCTAATTTTAAACAAAATATTTGATACGTTTTCTTCCAAACCATTTATTCACATAAGCAAAAATTAAGAAGCTTGACATAAATCCATATCAAGAACTTCAAAAAAAAAAAGTGAGAGAGAGTAAAATACCAGATGATGATCGACGATATAAAATTTAACAACCGAGGATAGAACAAGTTAGCCTTAACATAAAAGAGAAGGGACACAACAAACCGCAACCATGAAGAAAACTTAGGTTTTAACTTACAAGGGCCATGACTGGATTCCTAGAATTTGCAAATGGAAGCCTCGCTTCGAATCAGGATCTTGGAGACAAAGTCCCGTAGGAAATAATGGACAGAATAAAGCAACCTCCTAGTTAGATCCGAATGACCAACGAGAACCTTAAGATTGTGGAACATGACAAAGGTGTGCCCTTCTTACAGAAAGGATAACATACTTGGCAGAATCACCATTAGATCTTGATATGGCGTATTCTACATAGAGCCAAAAAATAATTGACAGCCAACTTGATAAGGAAACATTGTTGTAGTTTTCACCGACTTTCCTTAGATTCTTTCTTCTTCCATAAAGACTACTAACATTTTCTTTTGCAACTCAAAAAAGCTAAACATGGGAAGCTCTAAAAATTATCTCAAAATCATTAAAATCAATCTCGCTAAGCACCTAAAGGTAATCTATATATGGACTCTACAAAAAAGTTTATACCAATCTAAGAAACTCCATACCCATTAAGAACCAATAAAAATAGGATAATTAAACTTACAAAGAAATAAATACTTTGCAAGGGTATCATTAGGAATATACTCAGCAACAAGCAATCTATCCCCATCTCAACAGACCCAATCATATTAGCTAGTCTTCTATGACTCAACCTCCCAACCCCGATGCTTCTTCCCGAAGAACACAAAACCCAAATTAAATCAATAATTAAGCATTGAAATTGATAATGGAAAGAAAGAGTAACACCTAGCGAGAAGACATTCACCAAGGAATCAGAAGCAAACCCTTAAGTCTCGATTAACAAACCGAAACCCTAAAATCGAAATAACTCAAACCCAAACATGTGATGATGAAAGACTTACACAGATGAAATACAGATGATGAAATCAAAACCTAAACTCGATTAATGTATAATGAAATCGAAATCATGAACTCGATTAATGATGTGAATCTATTGTGGAAGAATAAAAAGAGAAGAGATGCTAAGAGAAATCTAACAGACAAAAAGTAGAAACATATACCTTCTAAGTTGATATTCAAGATCATTTCTTCAAAAACTCGAACTCCGGCGAAACCAAAAATGAAATCGAGAAAAAAATGGTATTAGATGAAACCCTACAACTGATTTAACAGATGATAAAACTCTAAAATCAAAAAATTGATGATGACTTACCAGATCGAAACCCAAACTCGTTAATCTTACACGGTTCTTCAATAGTCGATGATTAACGAGTGTGGAGAAAATAGGAAGAGAAGAGAGGCAATGAGCTAGTGATAAAAGAGAAAGAGAAAAGAAAATGAAGAATGAGGTGAAAATCGAGAGAAGGTGAGTGTTTGTACCCAAATTTATTCTTGGGCACGAAACACGATGAATGGATGGTTTGGTGTGTATTTTGGGTCAGAGACGAATTGAAGAACAAATAAAGAGACAAGTTTTAACGTGGTTCGGCATGGTTTGCCTACATCCACGGACGAATCCCCTTGGGGGTGATATTTTATTGATATGTAGAATTACAGTAAATGTTTTATCTCCTATTGGCTACCCCCCTTCTATGATTTCTGCTCCTCCTATTTATACAATTGTATACATAATTTCAATATAACTTAAATGGCACTAACTGCTCATTTATGCCTCCCTCTTCAATTCCGCATGAAACTGCTAAAATTATTATTGCATGTATGAAACTGCTGGAATGAATATTGCATGGTCAAAATCGAATTCAATTCGCATGGCTGAAACTCATTGGAATTCAATTCTCGCATGAAACCGTGACATTTATGCTTCCATGATAAATTCTGTGATAAATGATGTTGGAAGTATTGGTGGACACTTGCTAGCGGGAACAGATGACTGCATGGGTAGGGACTGCTTGATGGTTGACAGTGCATGATGGATGGCAAAGTGTGGATGGAGGTCGGTTGCATCATGGTCAAGATCGTTGGCAATCAGCAAGAAAGTTTTTTTATTGGAATTGTTAGCGGCATTGCTGGCTACAAGACTGAAAATTGGCTAGGGTGCGAACGACTTCGATAGTTGACCGACGATTGACTTTGATTGTTGACCAGGTCGTTGACTTTGACCATTGACCTTGACCAGGCGTTGACTTGGATAGTTGACCGACTTTGACCATTAACCACAGGCAGACTGGTGGGCTACCTTGGTTGACTAGTTAGCGGCTTGGATGAAGACCAAAAGATGATTCAAGTATCAATTTGGCCCATTAAGTGGTATTTTTACTTATGGTACAAACATCACCCCCTCTTAACCTCCAACTTGTTGGGGGTTAAGAAAAAATTTCGTGTTCCTTAGTCAATGATAAAACTGCCCCCAAGTGTGGACAATTGATGTTGAGGTGATTGGCGAACTTCCTTATTGTTTGCGGAAATCAAGACGCCCCAAGAGTAAATTTCATTCAAGCGTTAATAGAACCGCCACGATTGTGGAGATCGTAATCAAGTCGCCCCCAAGTGATGCAAAAACAAGATCAAGTGATGCAACGAAAGCTTGATAATGGAGCAGAGTGATGTTGGAAATGGCAGTAACAACATTGAGTGAAGTCAGTTTTAGCAGAGTTGTGATCACCGGATCAGAGCTGTTGCACAGAGCTGGACTTGTAGTAGATGTGATCGATTTAATGCAGCAGCAACGAGCAAAGTTTAATCGCAGCATCGCGATCTCGCTGGATCGGCAGGAGATGCGAACATACGATGCAGATTTCAATCGGCTGTCCAGCTGGTCTGCAAAGCAGATCGAGCATTGCAAAGCCTGGCGACCACTGGATCGGCAGGAGAGACGAGTGAAAATTATACTGCAGCAGCTATGATCAGCTGACCGCAGGAGATGCGGACAGAGTTAGATCGGATCAGCAGCCTTCGATCACCGAATGTACCGCGATGAGTAAAGTTGAACTGCGTGAGCTTCGATCTCACTGACCGCATCAACGACTAGCAACATCGCATCACCGTGGAAGTCGGGATCGCAGAACGTTGAGCCTCATCGTAGAGGGTTGCGGTCACCGGACTGCAGGAATTGCGAACGGAGCAGGATGCAGCAGCTTCGATCACCGGTCTCAAGCAATTAATAGAAAGTTGGAGCGAATAAATGCGATCATCTCGATCGCAACGAACGATGCAGCACACGCGTAAATCGCGTCACTGACTGGCAGTGAACGATTTAACGGAGTCGATCGCAGCAGCTTGATCATAGTGTCTAGCAGCAGCTGACGTAGCAAAATCAATCGCAACATACCTGGCGATGCACCGGATTGGGCAGCGAACGACCAGCAACACCAGCAGTAGAATGGAATGTAGGAACTATCGTAGTCTCACCGGCAGCAGTCAGCGTCGCCGCATGACCGGCAGTGAATCGCGTAATGGAGCTGACCGCAGCAGCCTTCAATCACCTGACTACTGCATCTTCAATCACCGGTCTCGCAGCAATGATTAGCAAAGTCGAGCATGCAATAGCTACGATCACCGATTGCAGCAACGATTGCGCAATACCGCAGCACATCGCGCCACCTAGATCAGCAGTAACGACGAATCTGAGCTGACCGCAGCAGCTTTGATCACCGGTCTGGCAGCAGCGACTTGCAGCAAAGTTGAACCGCAATAGTTCGTGATCGCTGGATTGCAAGCAAATGCACTAAGGGACTCGGACTTAAATGAGCTCGATAAACTTAGGTGTAATAGTTACAATAAAACTAGACAAAGATTGGGCCATGGCCAATCGAGTAACCAGACCGTGATCGGGATTCTGCGCCCAAATGAGTACAAAATTGGCAAAAATGGATCAGATTTGCCGGTTCGTCAAACCGAGTGCAGTTGCTTTTGAACTGAGTACAATAATTCAATCAACATAACTATGTTAGCGGTTTAACAACACCGATTGTAATAATTATGTCAAAATATTAGGTGTATGTTTCGCCTCTTAATCCTATAACTCGCTGGAGGATTAAGAAGTTTGGGTTACTCAAGTATCGATTTTCATAAGTCGAATTCCGCATTGAAATTAGGTGTTATGTAACTCGCTTCCCAAGAGTATGGAGTGTTACGCAGGCTCGCCCAAAAAGAGTCATTTGAGACCATGAGGTGTTACATTGATAGGTGTAGAATACACCGTATTTAATATCTAGTATTTATGCTTTCTTTGCGAGTTTTCTTGTAAATTATGTATCTTATGTGTGCTTTTGAGTTTATTAGGTGCAATGGAGTCATTTGGAGTAAAAGACCAATTGAACTCCGTTCAAATACAAGATTTCTACTTTTCATTGTGTAGAGGACGACAGAAGATGAAGACAATGCCGAAAGAATGGAGTCATTCCGAGTTCAGATGAGGAAGTTATGAGCAAAACAAGAACTTGAAGCAAGAGGGCAAAATTGTCATTTCATGGCAAACACTACTGGGAGCTGAGCCAAGGTTAAGGGACACCTCTTTTGGGAGGAGTATTAAATGCAGACCAGCTAATGGTTAAGGGGTTTAGAATTAAGTTGGCCCTTATCATATCACTCAAGCGTCGATAACAACCTTATCTCAAGATTGGGCTTAAATGGAGAAATCGGGTCTCATTTCCTTTCTTTTTCTTCTTCAAAGGCCTAGCTCCGGTGCATGGGTCCTGGGTGGTTCTTCACGGAAGTCTGTTTGTCAAATCTTCATATGAATCACACAAGAGAGGAATCAGTGTTGTTGGCAGACAGGGATGAACTCGAGTTTTGAGATGAGAAACTAGGTCAAAGAAGTTCGGTTTAACTGATTTGGTAAAAGGGGTGTTGATTTCCGAAGGAATTAAGTGATTCTGTGATGAATTAGAGAGATGGTTTGTGTTCGAATTGAGTATCAGCAGGGTGTGAATCTAGAGATTATGCTGCTGCTATAGGTATTGATGGTTCAGATCGATGGGTATGAGGAGAAATTACCAGGAGTGTCATTAAAGAGAAGATAATGAAAATTGAAGTTAGGTTCTGAGATGGTATGAATTGTCAATTGAAGTTACAGGGAGTATGGCTTAAGGTGAAATTGATGTTGAGCTGCTGGTGAGGATTGCGGTTGAGGTATTGCAGCTGATGTGGTTAATGGTCTGTGTGGTCATAGATGGTGGTTGCTGTCAGTTTGAATGGGTTTATGGAAGAATAGGTGGAACAGAATGTGCAGTGGTGATGCTAAGAAGAGTTCATGGAGCTGGTGAGGAATGTTGGAAGCTGCTTTTGGATTGATGCTTGTTGCAGGATTGTGGTCGATGGCATGGCATTTCAGCCATGAAGTTGCAGGAGTTGAGGTGCAGCTGCAGATCAGTTGGAGATGGTCAAAAGTGCAGGCATTACAAGGGCCAAGACAATGTCAAGCTTCGTGGTGATAGTTAGATGAGACTGATAATGAATGCTTGAGTTTTTAGATGTGTGTTAACCTTGAGTGACAAGAATTGCAAGTTCTGTGTATGAGTCGGTATTGGCAATCGGAGTTAGAGTGATGATATGGACTGGGAAATGGTTATTATTGAGCTGGATGCAATGGGTCTGGTGGCAGTAAGGCCTAGAAGAGAATGTGTCTTGAGGTGTATGTTGCAGGGATTTATGAGCTGTGCACTTTCTGGCACTACAATGAACTAAGTCTGTTGGCAAGAGTAGGTGGAGTCGAAGGTTCAGGCACAGTGCAATGATATTGTAGCAATACATGGTAGTGTTTGGATTCCGAGCTTAATGCAGGAAGATAGTGGAGTTGCAAATGGCCCGAGATACCAGCCGAGTTGGAGTTGATGGTGCTATGTTGCGCAGGGCTCAAGTTCAGGGATGTTACTGTTGGCTTGTGTGGCTGATAGTAATGGGCAGGTTTGATATGTATGTCTCAGGTTGAGATTGCAATGGTGCTGCAATTGAGCTGAAGGATATAAGGTGATGGAGTTGCACAGGGCAGGAGTAATGAGCATTGCGGTGCAATTGGCTCAAGGTGGTTTTTGGCTAGAGAAACAATGTTGCAGTGGCAAAGCACAAGCAATGAAGCCCGAGCTTAGGGAGAAGCTGGGAGTGGATTCTTGTTGCAGGGGGATTTGAATTGATGAGAAGCTAAGGAGTTGAGCTGGATGTTATGAGCTGTTTGTGTTGAAATTGAAGCTACAAAAGGTATAGCCATCATGGCTGATGAAGCACAATCATAGTGCATGACTGACACAGCCTGTGCAATGGCCTGGCTTGGCTTGGCAATCCAGTTCTGACCCAATCCAACTCAGTTGTGACCCATACCCTGACTTGACCCGATTTGACTCGGTGATTGACCGAGTCCCGACTGATTTGACCTACGGTCCGACCTGCTGGCATGTGGCGGTTTGACTTTGCTGGTCACCTGAGACATATTCAGCCGGATTCCGGCCACAATCCCGTTTTCCTGCGAGCGTTTTTGGGACATAATTTTACACGGGTTTCTCTCCATGGTAGGCTGGGTGAATTTCCAACTAATGGACTTTGAAGACAAACCTAATTTTGGAAGGAGTATCCTTTATGGAAATTGAGGAATATATAAAAGAGAGGACTTCATCTTTTGAGGGGATCTTGACCACGTTTTATTATCTCTACTACTTTATTCTAGGGTTTAGAACCATGAAGTTTCTTCTCTTCTTCTTGTGATGAACTCCTTGAATATGAGTACCTAAGTTTATTATTGGTTATGGAATAGTTGGATTTCACATAATATGATTCTTTGATTCAATATATTAGTTTTGTCTCATATCTATCGTTTGCAATTCTTCCTGAAAATATTGTTTTATGATTGATTGATTGTTTTGTCAAGTTGCAAATTGTAGAACTTCTAATCACATCTATTGCTAGTTTAGGGTTTATTATATAAAAAGTGATATTCCTTGGATACAAGTAGCATAATATGATTATAGTTTGTAGTGATATATTCTTATGATCATATGTGAATCGTAACTTTTGTTAAATTGAATTAGTGCGCTTTCCATGCTTCAATTGCTTTGATTCAATTGATTTCATAGAACTTAACGATCTAGGGAATTAAACTTGATTAGTGCTTTTACACGTTAGGTTGTTCCTTTAGGTAGAATTCATATTCAGATCTTTTAATGTGTTTGTTGATGACATGAGGAGATTTATGGATATTCTATGATCAAGGTATTCTAGGGTCTTTGATAAAAGTTGAGATTAAAATATCAATTCTAGTTATTGTGTTAAAACATGTTTGTGAATGAAAACTAAATCCATGACCAATATCTTCTTATCCTTGATTTGATTTGTTTGTTTATTTCTTTATTTGTTTTTATTTAGTTTATTACACAAAATCACAAAACTACCGGTGTTAATTATAGGAACCTAAACAATTTGACAACCTAGACCTTCAGGATCGATCCTTTCTTGCCCTTGCTATATTTATATTTTGAGTAGTAAGAAAGTGTAATTATATTTGTGTCGCTTACGACGCTGGTCATACATATCTCGCCCCAAGTGCTACTCACCACATTGAAGTGATATGCAACACGCCCCAGAAGATAGTGATTGTCATGTTGCCCAATGCTCGCACAAGGGTGCACCGCCTTCGCATTTTGCTCGCGCATAGGATTTTGAAGATGTCCGCTTATCCGGAATTCGCGCGGATGGCCAATCCCACTATTTCGTATGCGCGGGATTGATATGTGTGCATCTCTTGTGAGGATATGCTTGCCACATCGTAGGTGTCTCACATATTGAAAGTGTTATTGCGACTCCGTTTATGAAGTGATTAGGATGCCCCCTGGCTATGTTGATATTTTCCAGCGACCGTGACTAGTAAAGTTGCCTTAGCGTCTCGCCTCGACTTAGCAACTAGATTTGTCTGTGGGACAGGAATGCGCTAGTTAAATCAAAACTGGATTGAAGACAGTTGTCACGGAATCGTATTTCAGTAGTTGATCGCTGTACATCTTTAATGTGATTATACATAAAATGAAGCGATTATGAGGAAAATCGTATTGAAACAGTTTTTGAAAATCGGACCACTAAAGCATTCACCAACTGGATCGTAGGAATTAAAAAGGACTGTAGAAGCGATTGATCAATCGGCCGTTGATTGTTGTTGTGAAACTGGATTACAGTAGTTCGATCAACTGACTATAGTAGTTATGTGGAAAAGGACTGCAGCAGTCGATCAATCGATTACGATATTGCCGAGGAACTGACTACGCAACATCTCGATCAACTAGACTGTAGTAAATATGCGAAAAAGGACTACAACAGTTCGATCCACTGACTGTAGCAGTTTCGACGGTGATTGAATGTGACCGTTTCTAGTGCTGTCATTTTACATTCCTAAAATTCAACCTAAAATTGAAATTTCGCCTTCATGATGTTGGGAATTGACATACGATCTCATCGGGCCGAAAATCACTCGGCTTTGGATGCACGAAGAAGAAGTTATCGAAGAAACAAAATTGGTTGGTTAGCGCTTTGCTCCAAACATGTTGATGACGTGATTGTACCCAAAAAATATTATTCTCCAATTGCAAAAATTTTACCTTCATGTCGTAGGATATTGAAATGTGATCGATTTAGTCAAAAATCGCTCCAATTGGACGAGAGACGAAGAAGATATCAACGAAATAAATTTTTAGAAAAAAGCCTAAGCGGGTGTACATATCCGCAAGGTAAGAGAAATGGGCGGAACCATCCAAGGGCCACGGAATTAAATCAAGGCCACATCGAATCGGGACTATAGATTTAAGTTGCAACGAGCTACATCGAAACAAAATCGGTGACACATTAATCGCCAACGATTACTCGCCGATTTATCTGCCTCGATCTCCGCTAACTCTTCTCATCGGCATTGGCTGCTTGCCGCTGGCCGTTTGTAATGGTCACGTCTGGCGGCTTCTTCTTTTTTTTTTATTTTTTTTTAATTGATTTTGATGTTTTGAGAGCATCGAAAAATGGATGTACCGGGGAGCATCAACGGTCAACGGTGTCCAGCGATCAAGATTGATGTACCACCGTTGCATCGAATCGTTGGCTGAGAATGGAATTTTGATGTATCGCGAGCATCAAGTTTGATGTACCTTAGAAAATCTACGGTGGTCATTTGTCGCGATCGAACTTTGATGTAATCGAAGCATCAAGAACTCGACGGGTGGTGATGGACACCTTTAGCGTGGGTGAGTGAAAATAAAGGTAGGTGAACGAAACCCCTGAAGAGGGTGAACAGATCTTAGGCCGCCGGCTAGGGGCGCCGGGTGATGCCGTCGGCTACGGTCGCCGGATGATGCCGCCGGCTTTTCCCAATTTTTTTTTTTTTTTTTACACTCACGACACTTTCTCCTAAATGTGGTTTTTGCCTTGGACCTTTGATTTACAAGTTTTCAAAATCGCTGTTCCGTTCTAACAACTTCTTGTACTTGCTTCATGGATTGTCATCTTTTCCAAGAGACTTCTTGAAAATTTTTCCGTGGACCTTTTTTTTGAGCCTTTCTAGGGCTTGCGAGCTCCTGCAGGTAATTAGACAACCTCATGCGATCAACGGGGATCGCAGTAATTGCAATCAAAATCGGATCGGCAAAGATTCACGATCAATCGGGCAGTGATTGCAACCAAAATCGGATCATGATGAACATCCAGAACAATTTTGATGATGTTTTTACGCCATTTTTTACCGTGGACCTAACGCCCGGGAGCGGTTTCATTACCGCTGTTGCGTTGATGCGCTTTTAGTAGTTTCAAGGTAATTGTTTTTACAGATCTCGATCCACAAATCTCAAACTTAATCTTGATTGCAGTAGTTGTGATCAATCGGAATGCGAAAAAAGTAGTATATGGTTAGCGACAGGTTTGTGGATCAACCGGATTGTGACTATTGCGATCAAACCAAGTTGCGTAGATTACGACTAACTGACGGCAATAGTGATTTTTCCCGACGTTCAAAACGGCTTTTTCACGGAAACGATTTTGAAGCATTTTGTACAACTTTTCTCAACGGAGAACACGATTCCTTTCTCGTATTCCCTTAGTGGCGCTAATGTTTGTACACAAAATTACTTTGGGCACGAAACACGATGAATAGATAGTTTGGTGTGTATTTTGGGTTATGAGACGAATTGAAGAACAAATAAAGAGACAAAGGGTTAACGGGTTTGGCATGGTTTTCCTACATCCACGGACGAATCCCCTTGGGGGTGATATTTTATTGATATGTAGAATTACAGTGTATGTTTTATCTCCTATTGGCTACCCCCATTCTATGATTTCTGCTCCTCCTATTTATACAATTGTATACATAATTTCAATATAACTTAAATGGCACTTAATCGCTCATTTATGCCTCCTCTTCAATTTCGCATGAAACCGCTAAAATTATTATTGCATGTATGAAAATCGCTGGAATGAATATTGCATGGTCGAATTGCTGGAATTCAATTCGCATGGTCAAATCGTTGAATTCAATTTCGATGAAACCGCACATTTATGCTTCCATGATAAATTCTCGTATAAATGATGGTCAAAGTATTGGTGGACACTTGCCGGAACAATGGACCGCATGGGTAGTGGACCGGCTTTGATGGTTGACAGCATGATGGCCGGTGATGTGTGGACGGAGGCCGGGGCGACATGGATGGAGAGTAGTTGGCAATGGAAGAGTTTTTGGTCGGGAATTGGTTAGCAGCATTGCCGTTACAAGACCGAAATTGGCTAGGTGCGACTCGACCCGATAGTTGACCGACTGATTGACTTTGACTGTTGACCGGTCGTTGGACTTTGACCATTGACCTTGACCTGGTGTTGACTTGGATAGTTGACCGGACTTTGACCATTGACTGGCCCAGCGAGACTAGTGGGATGCCTTGGTTGATTTGGTTAGCGGGCTTGGATAAGGACCAAAAGATGATTCAAGTATCAATTTGGCCCATTAAGTGGTATTTTTACTTATGGTACAAATGGGAGAAACATACAGGAATGTCACACATGTGATTCACACAATAGGAGAAACATCCTCTAGTTCAATGAGTATGGTGGAAAAAATATGTCACGCATGTGAACTACAGAGCGAAAATTTGTACTTTACACGACCCTAGTGTGACCAAGCGTGTGATTGGCACGCCTTATAAAAAATTTCGTAACGCGCTAGCCACCTTACTTAATTTTTAAAAATTTAGTAACGGCTTCACCAAATTATTTAATATTTTGTAACGGCCATTTTGTAACGGAAATTTTGTAACGGTCACATTGCCGTTACGAATTCTTGTTACTTAATCCGAGAATTTGGTGTAGTGAAGATATATGACCGAGCCGATTTACGATTCCAAGTCATTTGCGATTTTTGCCCGATTAAGGCGCCAATTTGGACCGATTTTTTAGCAAAACGAGTGAACGATTTTTCCGAGTTGGCCTTGTGTTAGAGTTAATCGCTTGGTCGAACTCGCAAGCGTTGCTATATCAAGCTTGTTTGTCAAGTTTAGTTTCCAAAACTATAAGTCTTGATTTCTAGTATACTTATAGCTATATCTCGGATTAGGAAAGAATGTGATAGTTGAGATTTAGACTTCACGACGTTCATCGATCAAGACGACTAACTACTAAGGAGCTTGTGGAACTTCGTCAGTATGTGATATATACTTTAATTTATACACATTTGATATTTCGAAATAGCTTAAATCGCTTAAATATTTCTAAATATGTGTTGGTAAGTTCGCTTTAACCAAGTTCATCTTTATTCTTGACGAAAGTCAAAAAGATGATCATGTGAAAATCGTATGGTAACATCTTTATATGATTTGTGTGAGACATTCATTTGGTGTAGACTCGAATGTTTCATATTGATCATTTGATCACTTGAAAATTGCTTTGAAGCTAATATTTTTGTGAGACAGCTTATTGTCGTCTTTTAAGAATGTTTGAATGATTGAAATAAGAGTTTAGAACAATTAACCAATGATTGGATATAGCATAGTATGCGATTTTATGCTAAATACACTTACACCATTTTCTCAGGCTTACTCGTGGTGGCCTAGATGTCTGATCAATGAATATTTATTACTAAGTCATGGAATTCAGCTGAGAATCCACCATGAAATGGTAGTAATAAAATAAATTGAGTATCATTACTAGTCCATGGAATTCAAATTTGAGAATCGGTCATGGAACGGAGTAATGAGATAAATAGATTATTTTCTAGAATTCGGTTGATGAATGACACACTAGAATTAATCTATGAATTGATGTACACTAGCATGTGACATGTCTAGAGCGAGTTTATTCGAGAATCGAGGTATGACATAATGGAAGCATCATACTCGCTTTGAATATTAGGGGTGTATAGTCAGTGAACAACAAACAAAATTGTGACGCCCCAAGACGTTAGATCTCTATACTAGCATGCAATATGTCTAGGAGTCATCCAATCGTTAAGAGATTCTATACACGTTCTCTCTACATAGTCATAGAACAAACAGTGCGACGTCTTGAAGACGTTAACGCTCTATACTAGCATGCAATATGTCTAGGAGCCGTCCAATCATTTTGATTCTATGTAGAGGTGATAATGAAATGTGCAAAGTGTCGTAAAGCTCACCTGAGCGGCTTTTCGAGGCACATAATCATCATAGCTCTGGAGAGGATACTCACTCAGTCAGAGATTGTGAAATGGTTCACTGTTTATAAAATATGAGTTTCATATACATTCCTGAAGCCGGATCGTAAATATGCATTATCATGATTTTACGATTTTAGCTTTACGAAAATCCACCATCAACAGTGGCAATGCTAGAACCCAAAAGACGACGGTTCAAATTTGTAATAAAAATGATCTATTTATGAGGGAGGGTCAGCTACTGCAATATGGGTATACTCTTGCACTATCTACCTCTCGGCTTAATCCACGATCGAGTGTCATATTCACCCATATGGTGGTGTACACTTTTTCATTCTCATGGCTCCAAAACATTTATGAAGATTTTAGTTTTGCAAACATTTCCTATGCAAAAACCATGAAGACGAACTTATTCTACTCTATGATAATTATTGAAAAAGAAACATACCTTAAGCTATTTCAAATGCTAAACCGTGTGAACTAATTATCTCATGATCGTTAATGTAATAGCATAATAAAGCCGCCTCCTACATGCCCGTGAGGAAACTAGTTGTTTTTTTTGCTTGCCTCTAGACCAAAACTAAGACCACACTAAACCATCCATTTCCATAACTCCCCAGCCCAAAGAACCAACGCAAGAACATATGAAACTAACTTCAATTTAAAATAAATCTCAAGCACTCATCATAACTTCAAAAGTTTTCAAAATCCAAATTGAACTCTCTAATTCTTAGTCTCACAGATGGTGGTGAGCAACCGAGAGTTTTTTTCACTCGATATACTTGGGGAGTCACAAAAAGGTTGTTGTTAGTGTACTGGTAGTGGTCTACTATCGGGATTTGGGCTCCAATATTTTTCTCAGCAAATACAAAGATATACTAAAAAACTCCTGGACTTATGAGGGACTGGCTAAAGCCCGCTTAGCCCCCTAATAGGTCCGTGAAAATTAGTACACCCCAATTAATTTGGTACTCCTATTAGCAATTCTAGAGACTTTTCGATGGAAAATGTATATTTTTATAGCGTCCACCTTTCTCGGGGTCTAGGTAGCTAATTAAATCTTTGGTGTCCGGGTTTACTTTTAGTCAATATGCTTTATTGGTCTTATTTGTAGATTTTTGGTCGGGGGATTTTTTTTTTTACCACGGGATAATAGATTTTGGCCACCGGATAATCATTGCTTTCTTCGATGCACCCATGAACATAACACCAACGAAAACGTCGTTGCTGCGTAAATAACAAAGCGACATGGGAAGCAAAGATGAATGCCTATAAAAGATCGGGTTGGTCTGTCTCGACAAAGAATTCTGATCGAAACGACCACAGTGTATATGAGAGTATCCGAGAGATTTTTCTTGTAAACGAAATATGGTTGCCAAATGCCCTAGGATTTTTCTTCTTGAAGAATAGGATTATCTCTCTTATCGTAAATCTAGGATTATCTCTTGTGGAAGAATTGCTACTAGCTAGTTCATTAGCAAGACTGGATCAAACGAATTTCTTGAGCAAGTTTGTGTTCAAGTTTGAGAAGGAAGCTCTTGCATTACTAAGAACATCCATTCAGAAAGAAAAATATACTCCCTCCGTCTTTATTAATGGCCTCCTAACAAAGTGATGATGGCATCTGCCTTACTTCGTGTCAACTATTCTAGTTGATCCCTTTACTCCCGTATCAACTATTCTAGTTGATCCCTAACTTCTATTTTAGTTTACTCGTTATTCAAGTCTTTACTTTCCTAGTTTAGGTAGAATTTATTTTCTTTTCATTTCTTTTAGTCGGTTCATCGAAGCCTATATAAAGGCTAAGCCTCTTGTTAAGAACACACATCTTATTATCAGTTATAACTTATTATCTTGATTGTTTTCAATCAGATTTATCTAAGTTTCTAACGAAACTTAACTCTCTTCACATCCCCAAGAACTAGTTTGGTTTCACCTTTTATCTTTGCTACATTAGTCAGTACCACACCAAAGTTTTCGTATCTATAAACCGATCCTTAAACCGCTTCCACAATTCAAAACTCTAAAAAAATCAACAAACTTTTAGTTTTATTCTTCTGAAAGTTTCAATGGTTGATCAACCTCTTACCAAAGCAGACCTTGTTGATCTAGAAACGAATATCGTAGCAAAGATTGAAGAATCTTTGACAGAGAAGTTAAGAAAATTTGTGTTAGAGAAGTTACAAAAGAAACTTGAAGTACATGAACACCTCTTAATCAAGTTGGAAAACACGTCGGTATGAATGATGAAGACATTCTTGGATTTGAAGAAAAGATAAAAGAAAAGAAAGATACGATAATCAAGGATGAAGAGAATACCGTCTTTATAGAAGAAGAAAATCATGTGAAAGAGATCTCGCATGAATCATTAGAGATTAATGGTAAGTATTCAAATCTTAAACCCAATGATTTAGTAGATCGTGATATTGATTTATCTTGTTTGTATACTATTTGAAAAAGCCGGGTCTAAAGACCTCATCCAATATTTCGTTCGCAATATGAATAGACAAACTCCAATATACTTTCAAGAGAATCAACTAGATTGTCGACTCAATCTAGAGAAAAGTATATGAAAGAATTTATATCTATATCTCTCAATTCAATCTGCAATCAACAAATAGGGATTTATGTAGACCGATTGAATATAAGAGAAATAACTTGAACGATACCAAAGACCAATGTTCAAGGATCAATCAGTTTCAATCAAAAACCAAAGGTTGGATTCTCCAATTGAACGATTCAACGCAAAGGTTGTGATATTTCAATTATATAACAAAACATAATGCGGAAAAGAAATAACACAGATACCAGAATTTTGTTAACGAGGAAACTGCAAATGCAGAAAAACCCCAGAACCCAGTCCAGATTTGGATACCACATCAGTATTAGCTACGAGACATTGGCCTACTACCAATGAACTTCAGATCGGATCAGAGTTGAACCCTAATCAATCTCACTCTGATTCAAGGTACAGTTGCTCTCCTACGTCTCGGATCCCAGCCAGGATACTACGCACATGATTCCCTTAGTTGATCTCACCCACAACCAAGAGTTGCTACGACCCAAAGTCGAAGACTTGATAAAAAAATCTGTTTTATACGGAAAAGTCTATTAGAATAGATAAATTTGTCTCCCAGAAATACCTATGAGTTTTGTTTCGTATTTTGATAAATCAAGGTGAGCAGGAACCAATTGATATACCTGACCTATATTCCCGAAGAACAGCCTAGAAATATCAATCACCTCACAACAATCTTAATCGTATGGTAGCGAAACAAGATGTTGTGGAATCACAAATGATGAGAAAGATGTTGGTGATTAATTTTTATCTTGCCTTCTCGGAGAATAAATCTCGAGCCAATCTTAAAGAAAATTATACTCAAACACGATAGAAGATGCAAGATCAGATCACGCAACTACAGAGAAAATAGTTGGGTCTGGCTTCATAATCCCAATGAAGTCTTCAAGTCGTTAACCTACAGGGTTTCGTGAAAAACCTAAGGTTAAAGGAGAATCGACTCTAGCTTATGCGACTAGTATCACACAGGAGGTGTGGGGATTAGTTTTCCCAGTTGCTAGAGTTCTCATTTATATAGTTTTCAAATCGGGTTTGCAATCTAAGTTACCTTGGTAACAAAACATTCAATATTCACCATTAGATAAAAACTTGATTAGATTCAAGCTAATATCTTTCAACCGTTAGATCAACTTAGCTTGTTAAACACAAATGAAATGTACCCTCATTTAGGTTTATGTAACCGTACCTAAACGTGTACACCATGTTGGCTCAATGGTAGTTAACTGAGGTTAGATATATGAACACTCTCATATCAACCTTATTCATCTTAACCGTAACTAGTTCAAATGACTCAAATGAAACTAGTTAAATAGTTATTCAATTGCTATATTCTCATAGAGTTATACAAGAACACAATTGAAGCAAAATCGGTTTGATTCACTCGAATCAACATGAACATTATAGCCATGGTTCGCCAAAGAATGCATTCCTTAATATATAAATGTACTAGTTCATGTACATAACCGATTTTAGAACTTTAACCTTCAAGTATGCAAACGTGTACGCATACTTGAAATATCCGGACTGAAATTCGGTTTCGCCAGCACGTGAATGGGTACGCATAGCAGAAAATATCGGACATGAACCTTACGCTAAAGTACGCATACGGGTGCACATATTTAGGTTCCCAGGACTTCTCAAACCAACAAGTACGCATACTATTGTTCAGGACATGGAAAACATATGTGCAAGAGTACATAACATGTCACAATCCAATAATGGTTAAGTGTTCTAATCTCTTATTCCAATCATTGAAACTTCGTTAGAGGGTGACAATAGCCGTTTTCACACACTATTAGCATCAAAACAATTTTCAAGTTATTGAAATAATCATAACGAAACATTCCAAGTCTACATCAATGATTGTATCATACAAACCATGTAAGATGTTACTCGGCAATTTTCACATGATCATATTTTGACTTTCGTCAAGAATATAATATGAACTTGGTCGGCTTAAATCTTGCCAACACATATTCCGAGAAATATGTAAGCAAGATAAACTCAGCTCGAAATCTCAAATGTGTATAATAGAAAACTATATCGTAACACGACTTATGTCTCAATATAGGAGATAGAGTAAAAATAGACTTTCCAAGTGATAGATGAGTTTTAGTCTCCACATACCTTTTGTTGATGAAGTTCCACAAGCTCGCCTTAGTTGTTCTTCATCTTTAATCGATGAATGCCGTGAAGTCTAATGCTCAATTACACAATCTATCCTAGTCCGAGAAATCTATAAGTAGACTAGAAATCAATACTTATAGGTTTGATCACTAACATTGACAAACAAGCTTGAGATAGCAACGGTTGCGAGTTCGACCGAGCAGTGCTCTAACACTATTCATAATAACCGAGTTGTTGATCTACTAGAAACACATCTTCATCTTTTCTTCAAACCCTAACAAGGTTCAACTTGTGGAGTTAACTCCACGGGAATCTTTTCGTGGTATATCCAACTAGGGAATAAATTCTAAACTATGTTGCGGAGACACGGAAACGGACACGGTTACGACACGATTACGATTCTGGGATACGTCAAATCTAAAAAAACTAAGTTACGGGGGACACGTTATATGTATTACATATATCATTAAAATAAGATTCTACATCAATCTACACAGCAAAATAATTGTACTTATTTTTAAAATATTTAATTACTAATTAAATAATATATTAATAATAATGAAATAATGATCAAGTTTTTCTTAAATAATGCTTGGATTTGATTAAAAGAAGAATAAATTAGTTTCACATTTAGATTATTTTGATTTTCCAAACCGAAATAAATGATTTATGATGTGTCCTAAGTGTCCAACTAGTGTCCGTAAAGTGTCCGACATCAATTTTTACGAGACACATGATGTGGCGTGTCCATCGCGTGTCAGGAAGTGTCGTAACCATGTCGTGTCTGTTTGTGTGTCCGACACGGTTACGTCATCTTTCCAGGCGTGTCCGTGCAACATAGATTCTAAACTATTGTTTGATAACCCTGTCTATGACCTTGATTACCTATCTCAAGAAGATATAAGTATACAGAATTATAGCGGAAGTATTCGTAGTAGAGTTTTGTTGAATTCGGAAAGGTTAACAAGAGCGAGTAAGATTTAGAACCTATTCCAATATGTTTATGAGATTAATTTAAGAGGCTATGAAGTTGTGATGATTACGGTTGAAAAACTAAACGCTACATTTCAAGATGATTTGAACTGGACCCGTGTAGAAAACCAAGATGATGCTCCGTGGATGGAAAACAATAATTTTCTACATTTGGGACATGAAGATGATCATATGGCTGTGCTTCATGTTAAAACAAATTCATTAATTATGGAGTTTCATTGCAGCGGTCATAGAATTGTTACCTTTGATATTCATATTGGTGGAGGCATGCAAGATTATTTGGAAACGTTTTTCAAGTTTTTGGAGCTGTTGTTTCATGCTTTAATTCCATTGCAAGGTAAATTTAAGGAGAAGTCACATCCTAGCATTTTTCTGTTTTTGAAGTTAGTTCTATCCAATTTCACTTTCTGGATAATTTTTACGAAAGAGGTAAAGTAGCTTCAAGGATCAACAGACAATGCAATACCACATTTATGAAGTATCGCAGCTCATTCAAGGATGTAATACAAACGGAATGTGCGTCGACAAAGGAGATAAATTTTAATTCATATTGTTTGTTACCCACAGTAAGGTACATTCTACAAAAGCTGGGACTAGAAGATCTAGTTGCAACACTAAGATTTACATGAGCATTAGGGGAGAATAACATCGGCCTCATGAGCGAAATACTGGAACTCCAGAGCTATGGAAATTTTTTTAAATTAACGGATGCTTGTATTACATATCTGTTTGAGGGTGAAAACTGTTTCTGTCGATTTCGGTAATTTTGGGTGTGTGGATGAGAAACGAATCTAAACCCTAAACAATGCACTACACAGAAGTACTTTTGATTCGAGAGATCAATCTGTACAATCCTGGCCTAAACCAAGAAATGGTCGCTCCAGGCTTGCTTCGGTCACAAAGTGAAGGAGAATGGTTGGTCTTAGGGAGGGAAGTGAAGAAAGTGTTGAGACCAGAATAGTTGATTCTGAAGGTGTGGCTGTTTTATGACTTGTATCAGAAAGTGGAACCGGGAATGAAAGGTATCAGTTCTTTAGGGATTTCTGGATACTGTGATTTTGCCGACAAAAAACTTGTTGTTTGGTGGAAAATAGGTGAAACCTATTTATACAAGTCATAATAAAACGTACCCTGGTCTCGTAGGAAGTGGGAATGGTTGAGTGATGGGAGAGTGTGTAACCGTTAAAAACCGTGCTTCCATTATGAAGGAAGTGGATCCATTTACATACGTTACTTCTTGCCACCATTAACCATCCCGCTTCGTGACACCTTCTTGTAATGGGCTTATTATTGCACGCCGCACGCCGTAAACCTCCATATCAATACCCGATGAGTATCCCCGCCTTGTGACATGTTTGATGTGTCGAGTGTTTTCGTGGAAAACATGTAGCATTTACTGTGTGTGGCAAGATAAAATCAAGAGTCTTGCCGTAGGAAAATAACATGTGATGTTATTAGGTCCGTCTTGGCTGGTCGCCTAAAACTTGCCACAAGTCCGTCAGCCCGGGTGGTGAACTTGGATGGCCGAGATTGCATCTCATGAGGAAAGGTAGTCGTTGATTATGGCTACCTTATGTTGGCGCCGGTAATGGCACGGTGGCATTTTGGTGTATGCGCTGGGCTGCAAGGGCATGACCGGCATCGCTCGTGCATGCCAGTGGCACGGTGGTGTAAGTGGCGGGCGTAGCCATGGCCACTAGATTTAAGCGGCTGGTCGCCTAAAACTTGCCATAAGTCTCGCCGCCCGCCGCGAACTTGGATGGTTGAGATTGCAATTCGGAGAGAGTTTGGCCGTTGATTATGGCCACATTTTGTTGGCACTTTTGTTAATGGCATAACGACATAGTCGCGGCGTTGTGGCATGCGCCTACGGCATAGTGGCATAGCTGCGTCTGTGGCGTTGTGGCATGGCCACGCTTGTGGCTTGGCGGCGTGGCCAAGGCTAGGATTTAGCACCGTGGCCAAGTTAGGGCTTGGTGGCGTGGCCAAGGATAGGATTTGTCGTGCTTGCCAAAGTTAGGGCTTGCGGTGTGGCCAAGGCTAGGATTTGGCGGCCACCAAAGTTAGGGCTTGGCGGCGTGGCCAAGGCTAGGATTTGGCGGCGTGGCCAAGGCTAGCATTTTGTGGCGTACAAAGATTAGGGCTTTGGCGGCGTGGCCAAGGCTAGGATTTGGCGTCGTGGTCAAAGTTAGGGCTTGGCGGCGTGGCCAAGGCTAGGATTTGGTGTGGTGGCCAAAGTTAGGCTTGGCGGCATGGCCAAGGCTATGATTTGTCGCCGTGGCCAAAGTTAGGGCTTGGCGGCGTGACCAAGGCTAGGATTTGGCGCCATGGCCAAAGTTAGGGCTTGGCGGAATGGCCAAGGCAAATGTGGCTCGTGTCATGTTGTGGGACCAAAAATTAAGCTAAAAAGTCTTTGTTTCGATCACGAAATAGAAAGTGGATTAGCACGTAGTGGCGTCATTTGTGGCACATTGGCATGTTATCAGTGTGGCATGTTGGCATGTTGGCATGCCGATTAATATGTTGTTGCGGCAGGGCGCATTTGGCTTGCCAGGTTAGTATGGTGGCGCGGTAGGGTGCGTTTGGCATTTAATGTATGGTGGCGAGTTTAGAGCGACTTGATTGGTCAAGAAAAGGGGCCGACCAAACATGAGGCGCGGCCACACCTCTAGTGCTCGTGGGCGCATTTTAAAGTGACCTGATTGGTCGGCGGGAAGGCGAGGGACGACCAAGCATTGGCGTAGCTACACTTCCGGTGTGAGTGTGGCGGCTTTAGAGCGACCTGATTGGTCGAGATAAATAGGGCCGGTTTAGGATGGGGCGTGGTCAATGGCGCCTGGTTTGCCTAAGGCATGGCCACTCCTCCCTTTGTTGTTTCTCTTATCCCCGCGGCTCCTTTTTTTTTTTTTTTTTTTCCTGGGCAAGATTTTTTTTGCTAATCCATGGCGGATTAATTACCTAGTTTGTCTAGTCTTAAATTCGACAAGCAAGGTCTGATATATCACAAGGCGCAAATCCCTAATTCTTGAAAATTAGTCGTGGTAATTGATTGAATTATATGTGTTGACACAGAGTTCTTCAAGTTCATTGCCGACAACAACATGCACTACGATTAAATACTTTTTGCAAAGACCTTATCCTTGATATTTGGAAATTCGTGCTACTCGCTGCGACTGAACACAAATTGTCATGCCATATCAACATTAAGGGTTCAGTCAGGGAACATAGCACAGAAAGCATTCAAAGAACTTTATATTAATTGAATACAGGCAAGGTGCCAAAATTTACAGAATATCTGGGATTGTTGCTACATGCACCGATGCAGGTAAATTTCATGAGAAAATATTGAGTTATTCAATAAATGTGTCGTTGAAGAGGTTGACACTCACGACTGTTTCCTTACGAGTGACGTCGATCGAGATGCAAGGTCTTACAATTTTAACCCCGAGCTAAAAAACCACCATCAACAATGTCATGTCACGTTAAAAGGATTATTGAATGAAATCCAACATGAAGAGAAAACTCAAGTTAACGCTAATACGAAGCTCCATTAATGATTGGCAATATGTGTCTCGCGCACTAGCTTTAACAAGTAATTTAGTTGGAAAAAGGGATGTGGTGAAGTATCCTAATCCATCGGGTATATTTGATAGAGGAATTTCAAAATTCAATCTCTATTATGCTGACGTTCTTATCACCACCAACTACTGCATTATTTGTTGGACGATTACTAGATTACATAGTTGAAGCAAGACGTTACGTCGAATTTAGGAGACTTGGTTAGGGAATGCTATTTCAAAACAGAAATTTTGATACTAAGGTCAAGGTGCTATTCAAACGCGCTTTCAAAGGGAAAAATCAGAATTTGAAAGATATACTTGTTTTACTAGTGGTGGTCGCTGCTTGCATGGTTTTCATTACCAATACTAGTGACATGACTTTTGTCTTTGATCGTGGTAAGCCGTTAAACGTGGAATCTACAACTTCCATGGAGGAAAAGAACTCATATTATGTGATGACAACTTGAGGCCTGGAGAAATATATGGAGGGAATCAAGTTCCTTTTACTGATTAACTCGAGGATGAGTTTCTTTCAAGAAGGGTGGACTGATGCAGGGCATCTTCCTTTCGTGTCAACTATTCTAGTTGATCCCTTTACGCCTGTATCAACTATTTTATTTGATCCCTAGCATCTATTTTAGTTTACTTGTTATTCAAGTCTTTACTTTCCTAGTTTAGGTAGAATTCCTTTTCTTTTCTTTTCTTTTAGTCGGTTCATCTAAGCCTATATAAAGGCTTAGCCATCTTGTTAAGACCACGCATCTTATTACCAATATTATTATTATCAATTAAAACTAAGTATTTGATTGTTTTCAATCAGATTTATATAAGTCGGTTTTTAAACTTAAACTCTCTTCGCATCCCTAGCAATTAGTTTGCTTTCACCTTTATCTTTGCTACATTACAAAGTCAAAATATTAAGGAAATCCTACGAAATGTCATGACTAACCCTTGACTAGCCCTATTTAATGTTATGTTATTAATAAAGCTAAAATTAATATATTAAAAAAACTATAAATTGGGTAATATTAATTGAAAAAGCGGGGGTCTAACAACTGAAAAAGCGTGGGTCTAACAACCACACCCAATATTTCGCTTAAAAATCTGCATGGACTAACTCCAATATACTTTCAAGAGAATCAACTAGACAAATCAGACTCAATCTTACGAAAAGTATATCAAAGAGTTATATCTCAATTTCTCAATTCAACCGTAATAAACCAAATAAGAATTTGCGAGCCCGATTGAATATAAAAGAACTAACTTGAACGGTACCAAAGACCAATGTTCAAGGATCAATCAATTTCAATCAACAACAAAAGGTCGCATTTACCAATTGATCGATTCAACGCGCAACCTGCGATATTTCAATTATATAACAAAATAAAATGCAGAAAAGAAATAACACATCCACCAGAATTTTGTTAACGAGAAAACCGCAAATGCAGAAAAACCCCTGTACCTAGTCCAGATTGAACACACACTATATTAAGCCGCTACAGACACTAGCCTACTACAAACTAACTTCGGTTTGGACTGTAGTTGAACCCCAATCAATCTCACACTGATCTAAGGTACAGTTGCGCTCCTTACATCTCTAATCCTAGCAGGATACTACGCACTTGATTCCCTTAGCTGATCTCACCCACAACTAAGAGTTGCTATGACCCAAAGTTAAAGACTTTAATAAACAAATCTGTCTCACAAAGAAAAGTCTACAAGAATAGATAAATCTATCTCCCACAGAAATACCTACGAGTTTTGTTCTGTCTTTTGATAAATCAAGGTGAACATGAACCAATTGATATACCAGACTTATATTCCCGAAGAACAGCCTAGAAATATCAATCACCTCACAATAATCTTAATCGACTAGCGAAACAAGATATTGTGGAATCACAAACGATGAGACGAAGGTGTTTATGACTACTTGTCTATCTTGCCTGTCGGAGAAATTAATCTCAAGACAATCTTACGATTGTACTCAAATACGATAGAAACAACAAGATCAGATCACATAACTGCAGAAAAATAGTTGGGTTTGGTTTCACAATCCCAATGAAGTCTTCAAGTCGTAAACCAACATGGTCTCGAGAGAAACCTAAGGTTAAAGGAGAATTGACTCTAACTTATACAACTAGTATCACATAGGAGGTGTGGGGATTAGGTTTCCCCGATTCTTTGGAGTTCTCCTTTATATAGTCTCCAAATCGGGTTTGCAATCTAAGTTACCTTGGTAACAAAGCATTCAATATTCACCGTTAGATGAAAACATGATTAGATTCAAGTTAATATCTTTCAACCGTTGTTGATGGGTAAAAACTACTCCTGCAGAATTTGGTAATTTGGGGTGTGGATGAGGAATGAATTTAAACCCTAAACAAATGCACTGCGCGGTGAGTGCTTGTAGATTCGAGAGATCAATTCGTGCAAGTCCCGGCTTAAACCAAGAAATGGCCGTTCCGAGACTTGTTTCGGTCACAAAGTGAAGGAGATGGGGTTGATCTTAGGGAGGGAAGGCGAAGAAGGTGTTGAGATTGTGAAGGTGTTGGCTTGCTTATGACTTGTGACAGAAAAGTGAGCAGGCTTACGGTTAATGTAAGGAGGCTCGGGGTGTTGATTTTCCCGTCTTGTTTGAACTTGTTCTTGGAAATAAGGAGGAGAACTTATTTATACAAGTCATTGAGCCTTATTCACGTCTCTCGTGGGAAGTGGAGGAAGTGGAATGATGGAGTAGTGGAGTTGTGCGTTGGTGATACACGACCAGTCTTGCCCACTTCTCCGGCTCATCTCTAACCGTCCATGACTTCTTGACACGTTCTTGATGATGGGCGTTGCACGCCGCACGTCGTAAAACCGCCAGACCAATACCCCAGTAAGTATCCCCAGTTTGTGACATGATTGATGTCTGGAATGTGCGGATCGTGGATCCACGAAAGATAGCATGTAATGCAACTGCGTTATTTGAAAAGTCGATACTTGTGAAGTATCGTGTGTATTTTATGCAGTGTATTATGGTGTGGTAAAGTGACGGGTAATGACGCCTCACTAACCAAATAACTCCCGACTGGGTTGTATAACCAAGTTGGTGAAGTTGAACGGATGAGATGATGTTTGAGACACTCATCTGCGAACCGTTAATGAATACTAGGGTTTTTGAAGAGGTGCGCAAGCATCACTCTTGCCTTGGTCGAAACCAAGCATGGGAAGGGCTTTGAGAGGACCGACCGGGTCGTGCATGTTGATGGCATGCCGGTGTACACGTCCATGTCTCACTTTCCCAAGAAGGCGCGATCTAGGCCACTCAAATTGACCGGCACGATTGAGTGGTTGAGATCGGTTTGCGCAGAAATCTCTTGCCGCAAAGGAGTTGATAACCGCGTGATATTCCCGCACGCGTTCCAAGACAACCGTCCTTGGTCGGTCTTGGTCGATCACTCCAGCCGTGTAGGTGGTAGGCTGATGTTCACACCTATACCGATTATCCCATGAAAACGTGATCTAAGCCATTCAAATCATCCCGGTGAAGTTGAGCGGTCGAGATCAATTTGCAATTTGGGAAGTGTAACCACGCATGTTTGGGCGGGCGTTTTGGATTAGCCGGGCATGATATGCCTCGGCCGACCGTATGAGGAGATAGATGGGCCCACGGTGATCATGCCGGTATGACCGGACTGTTTAATCTAATCTGTGACCCTCCATTAAATACCGGGAGAAGATGGACGCGCGTGATGGCTTGAAACCCTAATTTGGCTTTCAAAGCCGTGCGCCACCTCTTGTTTGGGTGACGATTTTGTCACGGCCAAACATTGTTGGTCTTGACCGACCGGTCAAGTGTGTAGGAGGTCTCACGGTGATCGTGTTGACATGCTCTCGGGGCCCTTTGAGTCTACATTTAGACCCTCCATCTATACCTGCGAAGATGGATGGTTGAGACTACTTTGGAACATATGTAATATGCCGCACACCCTAATTTAGGGTTTTCCGTCATAATGCTTGGTATGAACGGTTTTCTTTTGGAAAGCTAAGGCCGTGGGTATTCCATACCATGCTTGGGGTGATGGAATTGATCTGTGGTCATCCAATCATGCTTATAGAGTTGGATGACTGCATCGAATCATATCCGAGATCGATACTTGATCAAGTCAGGATGCTCAATCGGGCTAATATAACACACCGAGAGGGGCTCAATCGGGCTAGTATAACACACCGAGAGGGGCTCAATCGGGCTAGTATAACACACCGGGAGGGGGCTCGGGCCAATATAACACACCGAGCATCCAGCCTGTACGGGTATTTCGTACATGGTTTCATTATAGTGCTTGGAGGTTCGTGTTACTCTATATATGAGTAACACTTAGTCTCATGCCACATCGATAATGATTCATTATAGTGCTTGAGGTTCGTGTTACTCTATAAGAGTAACACTTCGCTCGTCATGCCACACCGATAATGAGTACAGGAATGCAAGGCTGATATGAAATTCACAAGAAGGGATTGTTGCTACATGATCCATTCTTGGTGAATTAAGTGAGGGAATATCCAACACTTATAAATGGCTTTATCTTTTACAAGATGTCAGTAGCATGATTTTCTCGGTTTTTACAAATTTAACCTTAAACGAAAATCCACCATCAACATTAAGTCCCCTGCCTAGCACATAATGGTTACACTATTGTGTGGTAGGCATGAGATGGTGACAGTTAAAGATAAAACTCATGAGACAAAGTTAGATGTTACCAGGAGAGACGGGTCGTCCTGTCCTTCGAGCATGTCACGTTCAAGAGACGTCCATGCGAGTGTTCCCCTAGCATGATGTCAGTCTTTCCCGCTTCAATGGACCGTTACGCCTGTTTCATTCGTGGGGCTACTGCGCCTGCTTGATCGAACGTGGGATTGATGTGCCTGCTCGAGTGTCATCTTGCTACTTTGACCAAACACCGAACTAGCTAGCTTGATTAAACACCGGACTTGATGCTTTGACCAAACACCGTCCTTGCTGTTTGCTTGTGTGCTCAAATATAAATTTGGGTTCTGCAGGAAGCGTTGAAGCGGCTTCTGGAGAAGGCCCAAGAGAGCGTTGAAGTGTTGGAACGCCTTCTTCTGGAGAGAGAGCTTTGATTGGGGACGGCTGTGTCTGCTTCGACCAATCTGGGGCTGGGATCAAGTGGTACTTGCCGCGCTCGACTGAACGTCGACCCCGTGTTTCGACTGAAAATCGACCCTGCGTGCGCCGGACTTGTTACTTGATCAACACTTAGGACTTGAAACTTGAGCTATCTAGGACTAGAAGCTTGATCTTGAAAACTTGAGTTATACCGAAGCTTGATCAATACCATACTTGAATGATGTTTGGATGGCCATTGTATGCTCCGATGTGAGTTGTGTCTTTGCCGTGTGTGATTACATTTCTCATGCGCTTTCATACGAGTTCTAACTCCCGTGTTTTATTTCATTGCGGTAGAAAAGAAAAGAACTCCGGTCGATATGTCTCCGGAGATAATCGGTGCCAAGTCGTAGTGTTGACAGCTTCAAAGATATGCCGAACATCGATGATGAATTGTTCACTTCGCCCTTTCAACTATATGAAAACATCCGTTCCACAGGATAACCTTCCTCCTATCGACTTGTGGTTTTTTCATGCTCACCGGGTCCTCATGAAGGATGGATGTGACGTATGTTGAGCAATGAGTACATCAAAGATAACTTGACCATGGCACAGATTATTGATGTAGTTTGAGTGTTGAAACGGCTTGAGAGGATGTTAAAGTGGCTTCTAGTGTGAACGGTTAGGTGGATCCTGGAGAGAGTGTTGAAGAAGGATTCTGAAGCGAACGTGGGTCCCGGAGAGAGCGTTGAGGCGGCTCTTGTATAGACCATTGAAGCAGCTTCTGCCGGAGGGAGCATTGAAGTGGCTTCCTCTTCAGTTCGATTTACCTTCGCGAATTCCATGATTCTTGGTCGACCATCTTTCTCGTTTTGAAGAAGTCCTTGATCGACGGTGAAGGAACTTCATGCCGAGCCTCGCCTCCCAAGCGTGGTTTACATGGTTTGTTTGTAGTGGTTGTCGAGCCGGGTATGGAATATCTTGGACGTTGTTTCAACATTATGGGAGTCGTGCATGTGGTACTGGAGTTGGAGTTGGCGGACGCGCAGGATGTTGTATCTCAGTAGTTTTCCTCTCGGTGCTTCAGAACCGCTGCGGAGGTCAAGGTTGTATCGACTGTTGGTGAGATATATGCCCCTACGAACATTATGAGGCTCTTCATTACCGGCAGGCCTGGTTCTTTCTATCAGAGCATATGTTGTTGTAGATGAGCGTTCAACAGCTCCAGAGGATGACCAAAAGCGCGGATTCTCCAACATATCATGATCGACATGTATCACTGCATCGATAAAGTGACTCGCCTCGGCTCTTGTTCGATATGACGCGTGGACATCATTATCTTCTTGAGGTTATTCCCTTGAGGTATCGACTCCGGTGGAAGATTGCCAGAGGCGTTGATACGTTGCACCGGCATTCTTTAAACTAAATGACAGATGGTATAATAAAAATTTCCGAGAGGAGTTCGAAAAGCTATCTTACTTGCATCATGCTCGTACATCCTTATCCGGTTGTAGCCGCTACATCCATCCATTGAGGAGAACATGCGTGTACGCTGGTTGCATCTGCTAACATGTCGATGTTAGGTTGAGGAGGATCGTTTTGGAGCAGCAGACTGTTCAAGTCTATGAAGTTTATGCAACATCCGATCTATCCATTTTCTTCGTGTCCCGAACTACAACCGTTTTAACCGACTTGGATCCAGTGTATGACATGTAGATGATGGGTGACCCATTTTCATCTAAGTCCGGCATTTCTTCATATCTCCAAGCGAACATGTCCTGGTACTCTTTGAGAAGTTCCACGAGCTTCATATGTTTATCCGTACACAAGGTTGAGTTGATGGAGATAGGCCTAGGAGATTCCTGAACGATTTAAATCTCATCGATTTGTGGAGTTGGTGCCCTCTTGCAAATTGTTGTGGAGCATCTAGCACTTGCTCTTGTGGTTCGTTGCTGTTATAGCATTCCATTAGGTGGAGAGACTGGGTAACAGTCTCCCTGCTAATTGATAATGGCAGTGTCGGTATACCGTTTTCCCTTTCTGGTCACGACTCGCCATAAAAGTTCGTTCCCTCTTCGTGTGAACGTGGGTCGTGGCTTCACAGGATGAAGAAGAATGCTTCGTCAGCAAATATGCATCGTGGGTACTAGCCCTCAATGATGCAAGCCGGTCTTCTTCCCTGAATTGACGCCACGTGGGGAATGGGATGCAACGAACTTGTCCGATTCTTTTCCATGAGCTTCTCCCGTATATGTGCTGGTTTGGTTTCCCTCGAAGTCTGTCATTGTGGTAGGCTTCGCACGACCTTGCCTGGGAGAAACTTGGATGTCTTGAGAGTCTTGAAAGTAATCACATTCGAAGACGCTTCTGTGTAGATAAGGGCCGTCTTGAACTCTGAATCCTTGATGCGTGCGGTGATATGTAGGGCACGGTTGTGACCTTCCTCTGGTTGATTGCAGCAAAATGTCTCCGTGCGCTGATTCTTCGAGAGGTGTGAAAGTTCGCATAAACTTTCCACTAGAGAAAACGCTTCCCGATCCACCGGCCTCTGGTTCATAGTGAAACTATTGACTTGAGGAGGATCGTTGTGAGGATCAGTCCCCAGCCAGTAGAGTCTCCATGACAAGACCGCTCATATCCCGGTGTCGCTTCTTTGATCGAGGTCCATAGAGGTCGCGCCGCCGAAGTACCTTCTCCGGGTGCGTTGCATGCGTTCCTTGTTGGCTCCGGTGGGGACGTCGGCTCTTGTGGAAATCGATCGGTTAAAGTTTTTAGGAAAGTGAGTACCTTTTTTTGAGTTGCAGCCATATCCGTTTGAGTCTTGACAAGAACTTCCCGCTTTCCATCAAGTCCCCTCCGACTCCTCGTCCCGATGAAGGAGTGGAAGTTGTTGCCTGGGTGACTACCGAGGTGTTACATGATGAGATGCCAGGATTTTGCAGCCGCTCTGGCTCTGGTGATGGGAGGTGTTGTAATATCACCGCCGAGTGATCGAATTGAACGTTCCCATCCTCTCGTACTCACGTGTTCCTTGATTGATCTCTCCTTCCTCAAGCATTTTTTCACACTTCAACAAGGGTCTTGAGATATAATCTTCCAAAGAGGATCCGTAAGCCGCAGGGCTCCATTTCTTTATCCGGTAGACGTTGTGGTACCCGGACAAGTCTTTTCCTCTGCGGAGTTGCCTCGAGTCTTCGTTGTCAGCTGGACCATGTTGTTCATCTCTCCTGAGTCCCCTGTGTTTGCGCGCTCTTTCTGCATCTCCACTGGTAAAGGTGTGACTCCTGACTAAGGATTCAGCGTTTCTTGCACTGCCTGAGTAGATGCATGCCGACCCTTCTTGTAATTGTGCTGTTATATCATTCAAAAGGAGGAATGTTTCGCTCTGTCTTCTAACGATACCGGCTTGATTTGCCAAGACATCCTCCAGCATTCTATCTACACTTCCCATGATATCTGAACCACTGTGGGTCTCCGGTGAGGATACATCGTGAGATGAAAATCGAAAATTGAGGATTCAATTTTTTGCAACCGATAGATCAACCTCCCTCTGTGGTCGCCAATTGTTGATGGGTGAAAACTACTCCTGCAGAATTTGGTAATTTGGGGTGTGGATGAGGAATGAATCTAAACCCAAACAAATGCACTTTGCTTGTGGTGAGTGCTTGTAGATTCGAGAGATCAATCTGCGGCAAGTCCGGCCTAAACCAAGAAATGGCCGTTCCAGACTTGTTCGGTCACAAAGTGAAGGAGATGGGGTTGATCTTAGGGAGGGAAGCGAAGAAGGTGTTGAGATTGTGAAGGTGTTGGCTTGCTTATGACTTGTGACAGAAAAGTGAGCAGGCTTACGGTTAATGTAAGGAGGCTCTGGGTGTTGATTTTCTGTCTTGTTTGAACTTGTCTTTTGGAAATAAGGAGGAGAACTTATTTATACAAGTCATTGAGCCTTATTCACGTCTCTCGTGGGAAGTGGAGGAAGTGGAATGATGGAGTAGTGGAGTTGTGCGTTGGTGATACACGACCGCCTTGCCCACTTCTCCGGCTCATCTCTAACCGTCCATGACTTCTTGACACGTTCTGTGATGGCGCGTTGCACGCCGCACGCCGTAAACCGCAGAACAATACCCCCAGTAGTATCCCCAGTTTGTGACATGATTGATGTCCGGAATGTGCGAGATCGTGGATCCACGAAAGATAGCATGTAATGCAACTGCGTTATTCGTAAAGTCGATACTTGTGAAGTATCGTGTGTATTTTATGCGGAGTATCGCATTATGGTGTGGTAAAGTGACGGGTAATGACGCCTCACTAAGCAAATAACTCCCGACTGGGTTGTATAACCAAGCTGGTGAAGTTGAACGGATGAGATGATGTTTGAGACACTCATCTGCGACCGTTAATGAATACTAGGGTTTTTGAAGAGGTTGCGCAAGCATCACTCTTGACTTGGTCGAAACCAAGCATGGGAAGGGCTTTGAGAGGACCGACCGGCCGTGCATGTTGATGGCATGCCGGTGTACACGTCCATGTCTCACTTTCCCAAGAAGGCGCGATCTAGGCCACTCAAATTGACCGGCACAGTTGAGTGGTTGAGATCAGCCATGGCAGAAATCTCTTGCCGCAAAGGAGTTGATAACCGCGTGATATTCCCGCACGCGTTCCAAGACAACCGTCCTGGTCTGGCCTTGGTCGATCACTCCAGCGTGTAGGTGGTAGGCTGATGTTCACACCTATACCTGATTATCCCATGAAAACGTGATCTAAGCCATTCAAATCATCCAAGTGAAGTTGAGCGGTCGAGATCAATTTGCAATTTGGGAAGTGTAACCATGCATGTTTGGGCGGGCGTTTGGATTAGCCGGGCATGATATGCCTTGGCCGACCGCATGAGGAGATAGATGGGCCACGGTGATCATGCTTGGTATGACCGGACTGTTTAATCTAATCTGTGACCCTCCATTCGTACCGGAGAAGATGGACGCGCGTGATGGCTTGAAACCCTAATTTGGCTTTCAAAGCCGTGCGCCACCTCTTGTTTGGGTGACGATTTTGTCACGGCCAAACATTGTTGGTCTTGACCGACCGGTCAAGTGTGTAGGCGGTCTCACGGTGATCGTGTTGACATGCTCGGGCCCTTTGAGTCTACATCTAGACCCTCCATCTATACCCGCGAAGATGGATGGTTGAGACTACTTTGCAACATATGTAATATGCCGCACACCCTAATTTAGGGTTTTCCGTCATAATGCTTGGTATGAACGGTTTTCTTTTGGCAAGCTAAGGCCGTGGGTATTCCATACCATGCTTGGGGTGATGGAATTGATCTCGTGGTCATCCAATCATGCTTATGGAGTTGGATGACTGCAATCAGATCATATCCGGGAGATCGATACTGATCAAGTCCGGATGCTCAATCGGGATAATATAACACACCGAGGGGCTCAATCGGGCTAGTATAACACACCGAGAGGGGCTCAATCGGGCTAGTATAACACACCGAGAGGGGCTCGGGCTAATATAACACACCGAGCATCATCCTGTACGGGTATTTCGTACATGGTTTCATTATAGTGTTTGGAGGTTCGTGTTACTCTATATATGAGTAACACTCAGTCTCATGCCACACTGATAATGATTCATTCTAGTGCTTGGAGGTTCGTGTTACTCTATAAGAATAACACTCAGTCGTCATGCCACACTGATAATGAATACAGGAAATACAAGGCTGATATGAAATTCACAAGAAGGGATTGTTGCTACATGATCCATTCTTGGTGAATTAAGTGAGGGAATATCCAACACTTATAAATGGCTTTATCTTTTACAAGATGTCAGCGCATGATTTTCTCTGGTTTTTACAAATTTAACCTTAAACGAAAATCCACCATCAACAACCGTTAGATCTAACTTAGCTTGTTATACACAAATGAAATGTGACTTCATTTAGGTTTGAGTAACCGTACCTAAACGTGTATTCTTAGTTGGTTCAACAATAGTTAAACAATGGTTAGCCATATGATCACTTTCATATCAACCTTATTCACCTTCACCACAACTAGTTCAAATGACTCAAAAGAACTAGTTAGAGAGTTGTTCAATTGCTTAGATCTCATAGAAGTATACAAGACACAATCAAAGCAAAAACGGTTTGATTCCATCGATTCATGGACATTATAGTCACGGTTTGCAAAGATTGTATTGCTTATTAAAAATATTTTAGTTCATGAAAAAAACCGGTTTTAGAAAATAACCCACTTAAGTACGCATACCTGTACGCATACTTAAGTACCCAAAATAAGTTTGTTTTCAATTTACAAACTCCCAGTAAATTCACGGGATGTGAACTTCCGTCGATATGCCGACTTAGTTCGGTTATTCCGAATTAAAAAGTATGCATACTTTGGTTCAAGGATTTTGGACTTACACAAGTATGAGTTATAACACAATGTTTATATCCAAACATGGTTATATATTCTAAACTCTCACATCAACCATTGAAACATTCTTATAGGATGTTATATAGTTGTTATTTACAAACTATTTTTCGTCAAAGCCATTTTCAAGATATTGAAATAACCAACATGACTTTCATCACGAGTAAAGATGAACTTGGCCAAAGCGAAAGCTTACCAACACATATTTCGAGAAATAGATAAGCAGATAAACTCACTCGAAATAGCAAATGTGTATAATCGAAGTCTATATAGCAATACCACTTTTATCTCAAGATAGAAGATAAAGTAGATAGACTTTTGAGTGATAGATAAGTTCAAGTTTCCACATACCTTTTTGTCGATGAAGTTCCACTAGTTCCTTAAGTAGTTCTTCGTCTTTGCATGATGAACATCGTGGAGTCTAGATCTCAACTACACTTACTATCCTAGTCTCGAGACTTAGCTATAAGTAGACTAGAAATCAAGACTTATAGTTTTGGCAACTAAACTTGACTAACAAGCTTGAGATAGCAACGCTTGCGAGGTCGACCGAGCATTGGTCTAACAATCTCCCCCTTTGTCAATTTTAGTGACAAAACTGCAGATTTGGAATCCCAATACAGTTAGTGTCTGATAATGGAAAGCAATTCGAGGGTGCGAATATAGAAATGTTATTGAACGCCTTCAAAATACAGATTGGAAAGTCAACTCCAATATACCCATAGAGTAATGGGAAAGCTGAGGCAACCAACAAGACACTCGCGAATATGCTCAAGAAAAAATTAGAAGGACACAATAAAGGTTGGTGCGAGCAGATCCATTATGTATTATGGGCATATCGAACAACAAGAAGAGAAGCAACAGGAATGTCACCATTTTGTTTAGCCTACGGGATGGAAGTTGTATTACCAACTGAAGTCATCATACCAATGACAAAAAGAGAAGCTTGGGAGAAAAACTTAAACACAAGCCTGATGCTGGAAAAGCTAGACGATTTGGAAGAAAGCAGAGAAGTTGCATTACAGCATATGGAGAACTATCATAAGAGGTTGGCGCGAGAATACAATAAACGTGTAAAGCCAAGGGAATTTCAGCCATGCGAGCTAGTGCTAAGGGAAATACGATCTTATCAGAAGGGAGGAGACGGAAAATTGGAGAAAAATGGGATGGACCATATATAATAAAGAGGATAGTAGGAAATGGAGCGTACGAATTGAATTGATGGACAAGGATGGAAATAACATGGGGAGAAAGCTTGATCACCCGTGGAATATAATGTATCTCAAGAAGTATTACCCATAGGTGTGACATGTGCGAAAGAAGAAAAGGTGGATCCTTGATGTACAAGCGAAGTAATAAGTATAAAGAAAGTATCTTCATTTTTCAAGGTCATGATCAGTAAAAATACGAAAATAGAAAAATAAGGCAACAATAAGACCTCTTGAATAAGACCTCAATAGGGGGCAATAAATTTAAAACCTCTAACTAGGGAGGCTAGACATCCAACTGCGGCGTGCATCCTAGTTCGCACATATGCAAGAGGCAATATAAATAAGCCCTAACGCACGTCATAATTGGGGAAAACCTAGTAATGCATGTCTCGGGCGAAAGCCATACCATCCTTGGAACCTGAGTCATGGAAGGTGGGGGCGAAATAAAAGCCTATCCGGTAGAGACTCCTTAGTTGAAAAACTAAGGTACTAAGTTCTCTATCAGGGAGTGTAGAAACTTGACTAGGGCGTCGCGGAACACGGTTGAGCCAAGAGTGTCGGGGGCGTCTGGAGCGTACCTCGTCGTTCTTGGCAAGTCCTGGCTATGATACACTCGGTCCTCAAGAAACCCCACCTAGGGTGTGGTCTTGTAACCATAAGCCACATCGGCGAAGGAATAAAAGGCCGCGAAAATAACTGGTTGTTGCATTACTAGATGGGAAGAGCCCACCCCAACCCGGTAAGGGTAAGCTTACTTGAAAGGGCAATCAGGGGGAAGATAAGGACGGCACCCTCCACTAGGGAGCTGAATTGTGTCAAAGATGCGAATATTATCAGACTTTTGCTCATGGGAGTAATAAGACTCATCATATTCATACACACATATATATCCTGCAGAGGCAATAATACGAAAGATGATAAGATAGGGTCAATGGGTCAATACGTAAAAATGTAAAGACGTCCTGTGATAGGTGTTGTAAAACACTTAATTTTATATCTATTGTTTATGCTTTCTTTGCGAGTTTTCTTGTAAAATATGTATCTTATGTGTCGTTTTGAGTTATTAGGTGCAATGGAGTTATTCGGAGCAAAAGAAGAGGAAATGGGCACAAAATGAGGATTATGGTCATTTCACATGCGGTGTTATCCTGAGCTAGTCATTTGGTTAAGGGGTTACTGCGGGCGGTCGTATCCATCAGTGGGTGCAAATAACCATCTCAGTTCACGGCTTAACCCTATATCGAGAATTCTCTTTTCTTCTCATCACAACTATACCTGAAATTTAAAGATGAGTGAGGAAAAATGGCTGCTATCCGAGAAATTTCAAAAATTCAGAGAAAGGAAGACGGATCGAGAAATCAGGAAGATTTGGCAGCAACTCGGTTCAATTTGTAAAGATGAACTCGAGCACAGATGTAGATGAAGAACTCGGGGGAGAAGATGGAAATCGATTAAGAAAAGAAGAACGATCAACGGGTGATTCTCAGTGGTGCTATTGAACTCGAAGACAGAGTCACGGGTGAGACGATAGAGCTGGAGGCAGTGATGGTGTCGGAGGTGGAGTTTCAAGATTACTCGAACCAGGGAGAAGATAATGGTGCTGCTGTTGATAAGGGGCAATGAATGGAGTGTGTTTGATTGAATTATTCTGGGTTATGTATGAATTTGAATGATACAGGGAAGGAGATGTGCACGGTGTCATCAAAGACAAGCTTAAACATGTGTTATCAGTTTCTTGCACACCAGTTGCTTGTAGAAATTCCTGAACAAGCAGCTCTTGACTGCAAGCTTAACCTCATGCTGCCATGATTGATGTGGTTGTGTTGCTTTGTGTGATTGAGTCTGGTGACTTAGTTGGGAGTAATGAAATTGAAGCTACAAAATGAGCCGAAATTTGAGGCAAAATTGGTTCGACTTGAAAGAATGAACTAGCAAGTATACAAGTTACTTGGGATGTTGTTGAAGCTGATGAGGCAACTCGGGTGGTGACCTGAATGAGAGTCTCACGGTTCGATTAGTTGAGTGAATTGCGGAGATGGCGAAGAATGGTACAAGCTATGAAGTGTTCCAGGGCAAGTAATGGTTGTGCGGTGATTGAATGGAAGGCTACTTGAGAATGGTTAGGTTTGAGTAAATGGGTGTTGGTTTCTTTGGTAGTGTTGAATCAGTAGCGGAAATCATGAGTCTGTGTGGGTGCTTTGCAATACAGGGAAGATGGCACCGAGAAGACCTGGTGATGGATATTAAATGGGTTTGTGTTTAATGGGTGATTGCAATATTGATCGAGTATGGTTTGAGCTGAGAATGACAAAGGATGTTACTGAAGATTCAGGGAGCTGATTGGTGGTGGTCTGTGCTTGTTTGCAGCAATGGAATGACTGAATTGAGACATTAGATGTATGTTTTAGGTGGGCGTGTATGTGAATGATATTAGCTACATTCGGAATCAAACTGGGGTGATGAAGGTTTTTAAAGCCAGGAATGGAATGTTCTTTATTACGGTGGTACTAGCTTGATGCAGAGAGCCTGAGATGTTAGTAAGGGAATGGATGTGATAGAAAGGTTATGCAGTTGCGGTGCAAAGCTAGGAACGTTGCGAGTTGGTGCCGTTGGCTTGGAGCTGACAAGGTATGAGGTTGAGCTGATGATCGTTGGCGGATGCGAAGAGTTCAAAACCCGAGGGGATGGAGATTGAATTAGTCTTCGGTAAGTCGTGGTTTTGACAATTAGATTGCAGTGCTAGTGGTTACGAGATAGTAGTAGGTGGTGCTCTTCTTGGTGGTTTGGAACTGGTTAAGCTGAAGCAATAGAAGTTGGAGATGTAGATGATGGCAGTGATGAATCTGTGATGGATTAATTGGTTACGATGCCTTGGCCAGTGCAGTGCAATGCGCAACTTAAATAGCTAGTGCAGGGTTTGGTTTATTGAATGATGTGTTCGAGAGTATTGATCTGAATACAAGGGTTCGCTTATGGAGCTGAGTAAAGTCAGCTGGGAGATGTTGCTTCCATGGATGTTTGTGAGCTCAAGGCAGTGGTGAATGATTGAGCGGAATTAAGTTAATGGACTTGCAGAAGGAGTTGCGCTGCAATAAGCTATGCCTAGTGTGTGAGGAATTTGATAGGTGTTGGATTGAGAAGTCAGTTATTTGGGCGGTAAAGTATGGCCCGAGGTGGTTAAAATAAATTAGAGTTACAACATGAGGAAATTTCAAAATTGTGAAATAGAAACAAAATGGTGCTTGAACCAGAGACAGTAACTATGCGAAAAGAGAGCGAATTGGTGCGATTAATACCTCGGTGATACTAGTTCTTGTTGCCGCATTTGGAACCGAAAGTGGGGATTGTAATATTTCAGTGAATCGCGAAGGGGGTATGTGTTGGAGGCATGATTCGGCCGCAGCATATATGAGCTACGAGTCTCGCTTTTGGGCGCGTTTTCGCAAGAATTCAAGAATTGGTTTAGATGGTTCATATGTGATGTATTGCTCAAGGATACTAAAATTAAAGGAAAGAGATAACATTTTGGGAGAGATGAAAATTAAAACAAGGTAGTCAGCTTGACGTGACTACCTTCCATTTGAGAAAAGAAATATTGAGACAAGGCGAGACCACTATTTTTCATGTTCTCCAAATGTTTATCAAAGTCATCACCTATCAAGCCTTCAAGACGAGAGAGAATTTTCTTCTCATCTTGTACGAGAGCGGCATTATTCTCCTTCAATATATCATGAGAACTCCCCAATTGAGTGTGTTGTTCGCGTAGTTTATTCATTTCTATAGTTGCCTTTATCTTACTATTAACAATCTTTTTATTTTCTAAGGACAACTTCTTCATATCTCTATCATATTGGTTCCTCTGAATGCGAAGTGATTCTTCTTGCTCAGTACAAGTGCGCCGGAGAGCAAGATATTTCTAAGTTAAATTCGCTTTCTCACTCAAGAAAGATTGTTTGTCGGCACAAAGGGTGTGGTTTTCCTCTGATAGAGTTTGATTCTTTAGGTCAGCAGCATATAATAACCCTGAAAATTTGGATACTTGGGAGTTTAAAGAGTCATTTTGAACGCTAAGGCCATGGCTTTCATTTTGCAAATTATTAATCTGATCGAGCAAGTATGAATGATTATTGGTCAGCTGGTCTAACTGATGGTGTAATTCTTTATTTTTCGCACAAGCGTCTTCAGCAGAATGTTGGTACTCATACCTTTCCATGACTCGCTTCAGATTTATGTCTTTAAAATTCGCACGAACAGAGGTAAGAAGGGAAAATACATGCGACAGAATACCAATAATAAAACTTAAAGAAGGAACAAAACGTAAGGAACATACGTACGAAATATCAAATAAATGAAGGGCATACCTTTGAGATCTTGGTTCTTCTTGCGGAGACTCTCATCTAATACCTCACTAGCATGAACATCATCTTGGAGTTTGGCGAGTAAGCTCTCGTATGATAAAACTAGATTCTGAGAAACCTTCAGCTTGAATAAGGCGGCATCGAGACTCCAAACAGTCAAAGGTAGCGTTAAAAGATGGATCCAATTGAGCGAAGATCTCGCTCCTAGTTGACTTGTCTGGATGAGAGTCACTCAATAACTTAGTTAAAGATTTGCACATGCAAAGTTGATGAGGATCGTTAGTAGCATCTCGCGCGAGCTGAACGATCCCAATAAGAGGACTTGCTTCGGGAAAGACCTTATCAGAATTACCTACCTCAGATGCGACAATTCCCGCTCGAGATGAAACATCTGTGCGAAGAGGAGAAGTGGTAAAAATAGTGCTTAGGGAAGAAATAACGGAGGCAGTACTTGGGAGAGAAGAGGTTGAATGATCAGCAGGTGCGAGAGCGGAAGAAGAAGAAAGGGGCACATCTTGTAGAAATGAAAAAACCTCTTCAGCCGAGAAGGTAAAGGGTTGAGCGGATGAAACTAAATTTTGAGAAGTGGAAGGCGTCTCCAAGAAAAGAAAAGGATTGGGGGGGAGTAAACGAGATAACATCCTTACAGGGATTTTGGATGACATCACTCATATGAGCAGAAAGTGACGGGCAGGCAATGGTGCTCGCTTGAGAAGAGATAATAACTGGTGAGGATACTGAGGCCTTTGCTTGAATAGAGTCGGCTGGGTTCGCTTGAGTAAAAAGAGGAGACCCACCAGGGGGAACTTGCTGAGTGGGATTAGGCTTCCTCTTAAAATTAGGAAGAACAATGCGAGTTTCAAGAGTAGAAGATGGCTTAGTTCTCCTAGACTTCTTTTCTTTATCCTTCGCGTCATCCTGCGAATAACAATGCAGATGAGAAACAGAGGCAACAATATTGTTTAAAAGGAGTAGAGTGTTTCTAACTACCTTGTTATGCGAAGGCTTGCTTTTACGGGAATTGTCATCCTTGGATCTTGAGATTTGGATCAGTATGGTGAGACCCGGAAGAAGACTTGTTGCAACCGCATTGATAGAGAAATTATCAGAAGCAGTTAGACAATGACAATAACAGAGGAAGCAATAACTAAGCAGCAATGGCGGTATCAGAAAAAGACAACAAATACAGTACAACAGAGAAAACGAACCTTTGTAGAGAATCTATGGAGTACCAGCACTAGCAGGAGAAGAGAAGATGAAGATTCAAAAGAGTCAGGAATTTAAAGGATCTCGAGAGAAAGAAAAGCTAACAAAAAGAAAATCTTTTTATGTCCAAAAGATTATATAAGGAAGAACATGACCGGTTAGACCATGTGGGAAGAAGACGAGCCGGTAAGAAGGGGAACGTGTGAACGGTTACCCCTGAAATCCGGAAACTTGTCGTTTAAGAAGAATATGGAAAGATGAAAAGGAGCGAGAAGTGACACAAAATGAAGCGAAATGCTATTTAAGAAAAGATTCTCTCATCGCTCTTTCAATAATGAAGATCAATAAGAGAAGAGGCAAATTGTAGGGATTGGATATCGCTCCCATATAAGCTATGCGAAGTAAAGACATAATGAACAAGCGAATTAATAAAGTGAAGAAGCGAGTTGATATCGCACATGGCATATTTCATATGATGGAATCAGTGACGTCACGAAGTCACGGGAAAAAGATAAGAGCTGTGCGAAGAGCAAGATCATGTACGAAAATATACCAATATAAACACGCGAAGACCTCGCATGTCAGATCCGATAATAAGGGCTTTATTAGCTGTCCTCCACTATGTAAAACTCCTATATATAGGACCAACCACTACTGTATCAGGGAGAGATCCTTTTGAGAGTTGAGAGAGAGCTTTAGGAGAGAGAAACAAAATTGTTCACCAAGTTAGTGTTGTATCTCTTATTCTTGTATTGATTCCCAAACTTAATAAAATATCTTGGTGTGTTCTTATCATGATTTCATAATCTAGATAGTCAAATCTTTAAGGGGTGTGGTAGTAGATTTTCTGCTACTTCAAGTTGAAGAGGATAGAAGCTTGCACCATTTATAATTAACCCAGCCAACTTTCCAAAGAAAAATGGAAAAAAGATAAATAAAAATGGATCAAGCATTTTATGCTTTGGTTCTGTTTCAAGCGGTTTAGTCAGCTTGATTTGCAGTTCATGTTAGTTTTTTGTTTTTCACAACATGGATTGTTGGAATTAAATATCATTTCTTTGGTTTTAATTCATGATCGGAAATTCAGATTCTTTCATAAATTCATACCATAGTAAAAATAAAATATCAACCAGATTTCTCGGAACAAATAAGTGTAGAATTTGATTCACATCACATGCAGTAATATATCCTGGCGAGATTGGGGTATACTCAAACTAATTGGGGTATACCCAATTTTAAAGGGACACTTTTTGTGGGTTTTAGGGGAAGGCCTAATGGGTAAGTTACAAAATTACCCTTACCCATTAATAATCTTAATTACCCTAAATCAGTTTTTATTCTCTTCATTTCATCTTCTTCTTCTTCTTCTTCTTCTTCATCTTCATCTTCATCTTCCATCAACCAAAGCCATATAAAAATCTTCAACTTTGATTTTCAAAAAAAATTGTTGACTCTACCAAATGAAAAGAAGACTATAAATGATGTTTAAACTCAAACCCATCATTGTGTTGTGTGATTTGATTGTTATATTAGGTTAGAAATCGAAAATTATGATTTCTTTGTCTTCGGCCGGCAAGGTCGTGACATGAATATCTTGCCGACTTTTCATAACAGTCATGGCGGCGACTGTAAAAAATTTCAACAGCCGGCAGGGTATTTTTTGAAGACCTTGCCGGCCAATACAAAGCGGAAGGGTATTTTTGAATACCTTGCCGGCCAAAAACAAAGTAGGAAGGGTATTTTTTGAATACCTTGCCTACCAATAATTTTATGTCATCTCCTGTATGTCAAAAAACAAAAGTCGGCAAGGTCTACGATGAAGATCATGCCGGCCACTTTTGGCCGGCGAGGTCGACGATGAAGACCTTAGGCCACTTTTTGGCCTCAAGCTAGTTCGACGATGAAGATCTTGCCGGCCACTTTTGGCCAAGATGATCTTCATTAGTCGACCTTGCCGACTTTTCATACTTTAACCGAAAGTGTTGATTTATTCGTTGATTTTGAGTATGATTTCATATAACAGATTTGCAATCCCCTTTTTAGAAGTATTTCGGTTGTGTGCTTCATTTTCGTTGCAAGAGATATTCTCAAAAAAAAAAAAAAAAAAATCATCAAAAATCATCCCACAAATGTTCAATCAAAAACAAAATTTCATAACTTTCATAAGTTTTAATCTATTCAATCAATTTAAACTTAATTAATTAATCTAATCAAAATTTTAATGTTAATTAAACGAGGACAATTTTGTCATTTTGAAAATACAAGGTTAAGGGGTGGCTTGGTTTTACTTCAAAATGACCCGATTTTGTCTTATTGGGTATACCCCAATTAATCTGGGTATACCCCAATCAAGCCAGATAGTATATATGTCCAATTTAATGTACAGCGAATGAATTAAAGTTAGGATAGTACTACACAGTACACAATTACAGTACTACACCCTTTTCAAATAAATAAATAAATTACAGTACTACACAGTACACAATTACAAGAGTACTATTGCCCCATGTGCCCATTAATAACTGATACCAGTACACGTGGTTGAAAGAAGTCGCAGGGTATAGTAAAAAGTAGGCAAATAGTTATCGCCAAGACTTAAGTAAGTCTTTATGGCAACCTGTTATAGGGGCTGATGAAACCATTAGAGCGGCTGAACCATGAATGTCTTTCTAGTTAGTTAGGGGTGGCCTAATAATAGTATAAATTGTCTAGATTACCCTTTTAACTTTAAAAGAAGGAATTGTCCTCCACAATTTTTAAACCTAAATGAAGGATGAGAAGAAACAAACCGTCTTTTTCTTCATCTTCTCTTCACCTCCATACCCGACCTCCAGTCGGAAAAATCTAGGGGAATGATTTATATGAAGTTTGTTTTGAAAAACCCAGTTAGGGTTTACTTAATTTTGTTCGATTTAGGTTAAATTTCTATCGAAAATTAGGGTTTTAGATGAAAATTGAAATTCTAAATTCTGGTTTGATGTGAGTTACGGTTGATTTTAATTCAATTACGAACCGTAATGGAATATTTTGATGTTGTCACGGTTTGTAAGAGTCCAATTACCAACCGTAGATTAGTAAATCTGAGAATTTAGTGCAGTTATGTTTTTTTATTTTTTTGCAACCGTAACTTCACTTACGGTTGGTGTCGACACCACTGTTAAGAACCATAAAACTTGCTGCATGTCTCCAAAATTTTCTACGGCTCATAACTTGTCAACCGTAATATAGTTACGGTTTGTATTTGTATAAACCATTATCAACCGTAAATGTTCCAGAGGCTCAAATAGATGTTTACGGTTCAAATATTTAGCTGATATACCAACCGTAGTTTAGTTACGATTGGTCTCGATCCTCAGCTTACAAACCGTAATTAGTTACGGTTCATCGTGAGTTTTTCTACCAATCGTAACTGGTTTTACGATTGGGTTTTCCCCAAATTTAACCAGTTACGGTTGGTAGTTCATCAATTACGAACCGTAACTCGCACTTACGGCTGGTTACAATTCCAACCATAAGTATCTCTAAAAATATAAAAGATTTGATTTTTTTTTTACGTACTTCAGATAATTTTGAGCAACAAAAAGCTAATTGGAACTAATTTAGAGGTATACTTGGTCATTTTCAGCCACTAGTTCTTCACTTTGTTAGTTATTTACACTTTTGTTTTTTTTAACTCTAAAACTAATATGATTTTGTATAGTTTTAGAGTAAATATAATTGAAACTTGATAATCATCATTAGTTAATTTTAATTAGATTATCAACACTAAACTATGTAAGGTTTAATTAGTCATTATCAAAAAAATAAATGATAGGGGCTTTGAAATTACCATATAATGACTCTTTTTGTATTATATCAGCCCTCTAATGATTTCTTCGGCCCCTATAACAGGATTTTGCAGATGGCATGTTTGGAGATGGGTATGCGTAATAAATATACCCTTTAGGCCAAGCACAATTGTGGGGGATTTCCCTTGGGCATAATTTATTTGATGTTAAGAGAAATGGGTATGAAGCCATATTATTATGGTTGACGTACATCTATTAGCATAACTACACGGAAACACTAAAACGGATGCCGAGTGTCTATATAGTAGAAAAAGAGTTTTTGGTAAATAAAAAGAGTGAAAAGAGAAGTATTAGCGTAAAAGATTGAAAATCAAAAACGGATACTGAACATCCTTTAAAAACTGAGTATTCGTAGAATAGTTTTTTCAACAGAAATTCAGTATCCATGTGATTTCCCTTGTCTATAGTAGAGATCGGATCCGATCAACTGGCCTAACAAATGCAAGGCTACTAATAGGGGTACCAAATTGTTTGGTGATGTACCAATCCCTTAACAAAATATATTTTATCCTATATGCAATTTGGTACACTCCCAAATAATTTGGTACCCCTGCTAACAATTTTGAACAAATGGAGCGGAGAATGTGATTCACATGCAGTAACCTACGTCAAATTTGGTGTACAATGAATGGATTAAAGTAAGGATACAACTACACGTACTGACCTGACACTAACAAGGGTACTGTTGCCCCATGTGCCCTTGGATAAATGATACCAGTACGTGTAGGTGAAAGAAGTCACAGGGTACAGTAAAAAGTAGGCAAGTAGTTATGGCCAAGCCAATCACCAAGTGGTCTGGTGGTTGGCATGCTCCCTCCCACACGGAGGTAGGGGTTCGAAACCCTGTAATTGCCAAAATCCACTCCAATTTAAGGAGTTTGGATGTAGTGTAGGGACCACTAATCTAGGATATCAAAAAAAAAAAAAAAAAAAAAAAAAAGTTATGGCCAAGACTAAGTAAGAAGGATGTTTGTACCATAACTAAAAATGCCACATAATGGGACCCAGTTGGAGCTTGAATCATCTTTTGGCCCTCATCCAAGCCCTCAAACTAGTCAACCAAAGCATCCCACCAGCCTGCCCAGTATTACAATGACCGGTCAATGGTCAAAGCCAACACTCGGTCAAAGTCAAAGTCAACACTCGGTCAAAGTCAAAGTCAACCGTTGGTCAACTGTCAAAGTCAGGTTGGTCGTCGCACCTCCAGCCAAATACTCATCCGCACTGCCAACCAATTTGACCAAGTTCTCTCGCCTCACCGCCATCTAGTTTCTAGCCATGCCGAGATGTCTTTGCCACCATCTCTACCTATGCGATCGGAAATTTATTCCACAACCAGGTGTCCACCAATATCGCAAACCATCATTCATGCAGAATTTATTCAAAGAAGCATGCAAACCGTTTCATGCAAAATTGAAGATGGAGGCATGCAGAGTTAATTCCAGCATGTCATGCAGAATTTAAGATGGAGCCATGCAATATTTATTCCAGCAGTTTCATACATGCAACAATAATTTCAGCAGTTTCATGCGGAATTGAAGAGGGAGGCATAAATGAGCAGTTAGTGCCATTTAAGTTATATTGAAATTATGTATACAATTGTGTAAATAGTGAGGAGCAGAAATGAAAAATGGGGGTAGCCAATAGGAGGGAGAGAAAAGGAGATTGTAATTCAAACATCAATGAAAAATTACTCCCCAAGGGGATTCACCCGTGGATGTAGGCAACCGCGCCGAACCACGTAAAACCTGTGTCAATTTCTTTTATCTTCAATTCGTCTCTTAACCCTAAAAACACACCAAATCTTCCATTCATCGTGTTTCGTGCCCAAGAGTAATTTTGGGTACAAACAAAGGACTTTGGAGATGGGTATGCGTATTAATAGATACTAGATTAGTGCCAGTGCTATGTACCGGGCATTTTTTTAAACCATATTTATGATTTGGTGTGCGCGGGCTTCGTCCCGTCCCTTGGCGATATATTTAGATTTAGTCTCATCACGTCCTGTCTCGATGAATTAAATAGGTGAAGAAAAAAAAGAAATATTTGCGGATTTTATTTAGAACAATTAATTGGGGGATACATAAACTAATTTGAGGATATTTCACTGTAGCTGTCGGCATGGGTTTTCAATGCCGGAAATCCATCGACCATGCCGGCAGCTACAGTAAAAATATCCCACAATTAGTTTATGTATCCCCCAATTTGGTGTTCTTTATTTATTCCCTTTTACTTTCGTAAAAAATATGTTTTTTTCTCTTTATGCATTAATTTGGGAAAAAAAGTCCTAATATATTATTTATTTTTGATGGAAAAGGTAATTTTATTGACTAGCAAATATAGTACAAGAGGAGTCCTAATATATTAGGTACTCGACTTCCAAATTGAGTTTGGGTTTCCATAAAATCTAGGAAAAATATCGTTTGGTCCTTTTTTAGGTGGGCCCATGTCTTGTTGGTCCTTTGGTCAAACGCCTTTACTGTTTGGTCCATAATTATTTAAAAATATTAAACTGACAAAAATACCCTTCCGTGTTAATTTTTCTTATTTTCTTGTAGCAATTCATTCCAGAAATGAAGTCCATATAAAAACCTAAAAAAACAAAAATGAAGTCCATATAAAAACCTAAAAAAACAGACTTCATTCCAGAAATGAAGTCCATATAAAACCTAAAAAAATAGACTTCATTCAAGAAATGAAGTCCAAATAAAAACCTAAAAAAAAACAGACTTCATTCCAGAAATGAACTCCATATAAAAACAGACTTCATTCCAGAAATGAAGTCCATATAAAAACCTAAAAAACATACTTCATTCCAGAAATGAAGTCCATATAAAAACAGACTTCATTCCAGAAATGAAGTCCATATAAAAACCTAAAAATCAGACTTCATTCTAGAAATAAAGTCCATATAAAAACCTAAAAAACAGACTTCATTCCAGAAATGAAGTCCATATAAAAACATTAAAAAAAACAGATTTCATTTCTGGAATGAAGTCCATATAAAAACATCAGCAACATCATCTTCCATCGTCTTCATCAAAACAGACCAGGTTCATCTTCATTATCGTCGTCGTCTTCAAAACAGATCGTCGTCGTCATCATCAAATAGATCAGGTTCATCGTCGTCTTCATCGTCAACAGCAGCAACAAACAACAGATCTTCATCTTCTTCATCGTCAACAACAGCAGCAGCAGATTTTGGTCCTTTTTTTGATGAACTGCACCGTCTTCATCGTGAACAGCAGCATCAGATCTTCATCATCATCATCATCATCAGCAGAGACAAAAAACATTCAAAAACAAGATCGTAATCAAACAAAAGCAGAAAAAATTCCTCAAAATCAAGATCGTAATCAAGAACATCATCAGCAGAATGAACTCTGTAAATCAACAGCAACATCGGTTCGTTATTCTTGTCGTCTTCATCATAATTGCAGCAGCAGAAAAAAAGAAAATCCTAGAAATCGTTGGAGCAGGAAGAGAAAAGGAGAAAAATATAGAGGAGAGAGAAAGTAGATCTGAGAAATGATTTTTCTCTCTTACCTCTTGACTATATATATGGTCCTTATCCAAAATGGTATTTCTGCCACTACAAGGTGACATTTACATCATCCATGACATCAGCCTAGGACCAAACAATAATTTTTAGGACCAAACTATAATTTATATTACCAAATAGGACCAAAATGACATTTGGTGGGTCAAATGGACTAGACTCTCTCTGATATATTATTCCTAGGACCTAATGGTATTTCCTACTAAAATCTAAACACGATAAGTTAAGTTTTCTTTTTCCATTAAATAAATTTAAGATTTTTTTAGCAAAATTTTGTATTGGAATTTTTTTTCGTGGTTTGACGGAAGTATTGTCCACCTTAGACGGTGTTACTAACGTACAGTTAAGTATTTGGTGTAAATACGGTGTAATGAAATTAATTAGATTAAAACTCTCACGAAAGTATTGTCCACCTTCCTTTTTGTTAACGGTGTTACTAACAGACAATTAAATACTTATAATGTAAATAAAGTGTAACTCAATTTAAAAAATTCCGACCAATAGAGTTATGCCAAGTGTCCTCACCATAGCTTCTACATTAAAAAATGCCTATTTCGGCCAATAAGAAGCGAGGGTTTCATCACCGTTTAACGTGATAATTTATTTTGTCAAGGCCTTTAAGGGGAAGATAATATTCCTCGTATAATCGGGGGTCCCAAAAATTAATAAGGGACCCTAGATTCTTATCCCCACCCATGGGAGGTGTATAAGGGGTGTCTAGTCTAGTCTAGATATAATGAAAGACTAGATTACCCCAACCCTTATGATGGTGACACGTGTCAACCTTATTAATATTTATTTTTTTTAATTATTTTTTCTCTTTTTTTTATATTAATTTTTTTTAAAATAATTAAAAAAAAAGACGCTGCAGAAGGCTTATTAATTTTTTTTATATTAGAAAAGCAAACAAAGTCAGATTTTATAAAGAGTTTGTTGGTAACCTAACAACAAGCTGAGCACCAACACCTTTCTGAATAGTAATACCAATACGATGAAAAAGAGAACCTCCTACTTTGGAATTAACATCTTGACTAGCAAGACGATTCTTCAACCGTCTCAAAAATATACAAGTATCTTCTCCCAATTCACCAAGTGTTGAAAAAGCCAAAACACCAAACTCATAAACATGTGCTAGGCATTTGTCTAGGTATTTATTACATTTGCGAGTAACAGCCGTGGAAATAGCATGTCATGGGGTGAAGGAAGTAGTTCTAGCACTAGTGAACGGCGAGACACCCGTGACATCAAAGCACATATCCCGACCGTTTTACCAATTGTAGATGAGTAAATCTGTCGACCTTAAGGCATGAGCAGTGTCGGACAAGAAACCCATAGAAACCTCCTTGCGAGCAGCCACACTGGCTTTGTAACAAATATCAGCCAAAACATCACGAAACAAGTCGTGTCGAAATTTGATGCCAACTGCACTACCGCAATGTATAGCATGGTCACCATACTTATCCATATCACGATTACAACATGAACATAATCTATCTTCCACAAACATTGGTATACCCAATCTATAGTTAAGAACTGCTCGAAACTGACGGGGTCCGACTGCTTGATTAAGCCCATGAATGGGAACAACTTTGAGAAAATCCATAGCATGATTCGTTCTATTACATTGCCAAAGATCAATATCCCTCGCAGATAGTGAATACTTGGTGGGCAGTTCCTTCTTAATCACATCAAAGTATATCGCTGCTAGTGATTTCATGAAATGGGGGGAAGCATCCTTGATGTTAAATTGAGAAGGAGATAAACCACAAGTTTGAATATATACTTGCAAAGCATGTTGATACTGTTGGGTTGCATCAAAGGAGGTTGTATGCAGTAAGATAGTATCCTGCAGGTGTCAAGTCTGGGCACATAATGCTAAATAACAATATTTCGAAGTGTATGCCATAGTATAAACACCCAATCCACCGTCTTTAATAGGCAAAGTAACCATGCACTGCTCACACCAAAACCAGCACCATCTCCAACTATTAAGTGTCGCAAGTATTGAAACAACGATATATCAAACTGTATTGTGGCTGGTTGAAGGGAAAGTTGTACTTAATGTGAAGTACGTACAACTTCGACACATCGATGCAGTTACGTAAACGAAGGAGCTCACTCTGAGGATCTTGCAACTTCTTGATAGTTTTCATAAGTTGTGTTGACTTCTTAAATCGACTCACAACCAGATTGATGCAATACTGTATGCTGGTACTCACTGGTCCTCCAAGTAACTTGACACCCTCAGTGGGTTTACTAATATTGGCAGGGAAAACACCGGCTATATCTCTCCTTGGGTCAATTGTTGGCCAATAAATTTCAGTCTTGCTAATATTTAAAAATAAGCCTCTTGCATGACCTTACTCTTGAATGATTCTAAGAGCTTTATCAACCTCTAGAGTATCTCGAGCAATGGTGCCATCATCAAGATACCATGCATGTAAATCGAGTGTGCATTCCGAAGCAATCTTGCTTACCAGTGGGTGTAGGATGAGAGAAAATAGTAGCGTCCCTAAAGGGTCGCATTGTTGTACTCCTTTTGTTGATGACAGGACTGAGTCACTGTAATAAAGTCGAGCTGGTTTTGCATAGCAAAACTCAACCCATCTAGATATGGTAGGGCAGCTAGCTCTGACCTCATTGACCAACACAGTTCTATCCACCAAATTAAAGGCGTTAGTAAATTCTACAAGCAACATAATCATATTATCTTGGACACCTTTCAGTTCAAATAGTTTATTTGCAGAATGCAGTATGTCCTCACTACCACACGGTATCCCCACACCAAACTGATAATTCCCCAGGTACGAAGTCATGTCCTTGCACATAGATGTAGCTGTCAGTTTTGAACATAGTCGTCTCCAGATTGTACCCACCGCAATGGGTCACAACCCTCCACCTAGTTTGATAAGGGGAGTTAATGGTGCGCTGGCCACATGCACATACTCCCTAAGAACTGTAGGGCATCTGCCATCCAACCACAAATTAACTATACCAGCAATGGAGTGTAAGAGGTCCTCAGAGACTGCTGATGCTGCACCACTAAGAGCGTCTAGCAAGTGTTGGGCTCTAAGGACGTCACTATCGCATGCAGTTCCTTTCGAGAAGCATTTCAGTGCGTGTAAAACTGAGTTGGAATCAACAGATAATGCAGCTGCGGAGATATTGTCCAAAGGGATAACTGGAGGTGGTTGTGATGGGTGTTTTTGCTGCAACTAATAGAGAGTGTCAGGGGTAGAAGGAGCCACCCCATTAGAGGATAATACACGAATTATCGCTGTATAGTGACCATAACTCAGCTTTTTCCTACATGCATGTAGGTTAGCATCTTTCTTTTTCCTCTTGGCAGACTGTTTGCGCTGATTATTTTTCATTGATAAATCCAACAATTTCTGAACCAATGTGAAGCATCCATTTGGTTCCAACCATGTCACCAAAGCCTGATTGATTGCTACTATTTGCAACTTCTTCCTTGTACCTGAGCTCTCCCCAACAGAGCTTTTAGGCATATACAAATTCAATATACACACAAGAAGAAGTAAGAGCCGCAGCCAATCAACCACATCTTGGGGTTTGGATAATACATTATCTAAAATAGTTTTCTAGGTTCTAGAAAATTGCAGCCTACATGGAGAGGGGATACTAACCGTAGTTTTTATTTGCCTTTGAAAAATTAGGTCAAGCATCTCAATAGTAAGATTACCTGTAGCCGTTTCATCCACAACATTGTCATCCGTAACAACCAGATTGGTCTGAGGCTTCACAGTATCATGGATTAAGAAATCAACCCTACATTTCTTCTTCGCCATTGAGTGGACATAATATTACAAGAGAACAACTTCATGAGAATGTTTGAATGGCATGATTTCTTCCATGCATGGATATGTAAACATTTAATACAGAACCATGACTGCATAGCAGATACGGCTTTCTCCCATGCACTAAAACACTCAACATTGTTCCTTATCCTCTCCCTGCAAGTATCCTTATCACCAACCGAGTCGTTTTTCATCCAAGCGGGTCGGGTTCGTTGTCTTAGTCGGGGTGGAACAAAAGAATTCTCGGGGTGATGATGTAGGAAAGTGCTTTTACATAATAAGTTGTCTAGAGTTATATTATTAGATGTCATATTTTATGGATTTAATGCACGATTTGTTAGGGTTTTCTTTGGATCTTATGGAATGGAACTAATGCAGAGACAAGAAAGTGCCGTTGTGGGCACCTTTTTTGTTGACAAGTATAAACACTCAACATACCCATTACCGCCAACTCCACCATGACAACCATCATAACCTTTAAAGGGACAAGTAATCTTGTCTTTCTGTGATATAGATGTGGATGTTGTCTGGGAAGAAGAAGGGGAACTCACTGGAGAAACAAAAAAAACTCTAGAACTGTTAGTAGATTGTAAATCACAACCTTGAGAGATAGGACTCAAGCATTGCACCTATCTAGACCTAGTTAACATAGGCATAATGAAGCAGGGAAAAACCAAAAAAAAAACCAAAAAAAAACAAAAAAAACCAAAAAGAGTTAGAGTTTAGTGTATGGGACTTTAAGATTTCAACACCAATGAAAACTCAAAATACCATACAAAAAAAAAAAACACTAATTAAGCCTTCACAGGGGATGGGAATCCGACACAAAACAAAAACCTTCGACAACTGCCCTCCTATTCAATCACACAGAAACACCACTTCAGAAACCCCACTTCAGAGTCCTAAATTCAAATTTCTATACCACTGATTTTTCTTCTTCAATCAAACACAACAAACAAAAAACCCTTACTACCAGTTCTTCCAAATTTCTCAAAGAAAACCCAATTTGCAAAACTTTGCAAAACTTGAAATTGAGCCAACACAAAGAATTACAGTCAAAATACCTCAAACTTACTATCCAATTCAACTACCACTGTCTTCAAACTTCAAAACCCCTCTTCTACACAACACTAAAAACCCCTCTTCAATTCAAGACCTAATTAAAAAACAAAATAACAGAATGACAGCAAACCGATTCCAACTGCTGCTTCTCAGAGATGAAGAAAAGAGGAAACTAACTCAAAACCCTACAACCAGTTCTCAAATCGCCAAAAACACCACCTTTAACAAATTCCCGAAGCTGATTTCAACGTCTGTTTCTAAAAGAAGAAGATTGAAGGAAAACAAATACACAAGCCCTAACCCAAATCTTCAATCGTCGAAAACCCACTTCCACAAATCCACAAAATTGAAACCAATTGCTGAAAAAAAAGACTTCAAACCCCTAACTGAAACCTAAATTTCTTCAGAGAAAGGATACAAAACCCTAATTGAAACCCCTCCTACCAATTGCGAAAAACAATTTTTCAAAACCCTTAATCGAAAATAACAAAGATTAAACAGAACCCTAACCCCGATCTAAACAACACTTACAGAGAAGAATTTTGATGATGATAGAGAACGAGAGAATTGGTTCTGTTACTTCAATCACCGATTCACCAAAGAGAGACTAGGTGGTCACTACTGTGTAAACGAAGACAAAAAGAGAAACAAACAAAGAAAAGAAGAAACTAACAAAGGAATCCGAAGATAAAAAGAGAAACAAAGAATATCACTACTGTGTAAACGAAGAGTTTGAGAGTAAGCATTATACAATCTCCAAGATCATTTTTCAAAAATAACAACTCATCAAAGTTTTAATGACGACTCTAAAGTGTCGTTATTGTTTCAATGACGACTCTACAATAATACTTCAATATCATGACGACTTTTCATACACATCAGGGAAAAAAATAAAATTGTAAACAAAAAATTTGGAAAAAAAAGAGGTTAAACTCTAATTAAGTAAGATTAACACTAATTAAGTGAGATTATTACTAATTAGACAAGGGTAGATTAGTCGTTACCTAAAATATTTGGATAAGGGGTTACTGAAATTAGGTTTGGGTGCCCTTTTTTGTCCTCTAGTGTGAGGCCCCTAATTGTTTTTTGGGTTCCCCAATTAAACGAGGATACTATAACCCAAATTATAGTAGACAAATAGTTATGTTTGGACATAGAATCCTATTATTGAGGCTTTAAACCCTCTGGGTTTTGGGGCTACAACTGATTCTAATGTCCAAAAAGGTGGATAGGGGGCACGTAAGGTTTATGTAAAGTCAAAAATATCCTTGCCCAAATCTAACTATTCCAAATATAACTATTCACTAAAGAAGAAAAAACACCTAAATCAATGATCTTCTCATTGACAAATCATGATGATCATGATGAAAATGATCATCATAAAAAGAAAAAACTAATAAAACCCACTATTTACTTTTGAATGGTTAAAAAATCTGATACGATGAATTTCGGGATAACAGAAAAAAAAGTTTCTGAATGTGTTTACGACCGGGAGTTCTTAGATTTCCAATTATGAATCTAAATTACGAATTTTTTTTCCCAGCCGAAAAGAATTACGACTAGTTTTCCCCAGCCATACGTACATCTCACGGCTGGAAAATCCCAGTAGTAAGTTGTTCTGATAATCAAAAACAATAGAAAAAACAGAGGTTGAAAAACGGCTAGATTTTCACAGCCGCAATTGAACTTACGATTTGTTCATCCCAGCCGTATCTAAGACTTTTGGCTGGGTTTTCCCATGCATGATAATCAAAATATATAAAATCCAAACGTAGAGGTCTATGACAAGGTTTTCCTAGCCGAGAGTGCCTACAGCTGGGTTTTTCCAGCTGTAAAGTGTCGAGTTGCGGCTGGGATGCACCGTTATCCCTGTCGTATACAATATTTTCGGATGGGAGTTCATCATTTCCCAGCCGAATAATTGTCGTTTGCTGCTGGGTTTGATGTTTTCCCAGCGGAAACTACAAAAAAACCCATATTTTTAATGGATATTTTCCGATTTGAATCAACAAAATCCCCTGAATATAAGGTTATCCTGAGTAATTTAAGGATATGCTTCACCATATTAGGTGGTTGATTTTCAAAAAAGTTTAGAAAGATTCTCAGAATCCTCCTACTTAATCAAAAAAAAAAAAGAGAACAAAAAGATTTGATGAAAAAAGTTTTTGATTTTCATAAAATTAGTGCAATGATTAATCCTAATTCATACATTAATTGTAATTAGTTTAGTTAATCACCGTAACTAACACTAATTCAATTAAAGGTATATTAGGCATTAATAAAAATAATAGGATAGGGAGTTATTGGATTTACTTTTTTATGACCCAATCAAGCCCCAAAAACCCAATACGGTTGCAGCCTCAATAATAAGATTCAAAATTTAGTGCACATGGAATGAATTAAAGTTAGGACAGGACTACACAATAACAAGAGTAGTATTGCCCCATGTGCATGTGCCCATTGATAACTCGTACCAGTCCGTATAGTTGAAAGAAGTCACAGCCGGGTACAGCAGAAAGTAGGCAAATAGTAAGAAGGATTTTGGGATGGTTGGGGATGGGGCATGCATAATAAATATACTATTTAGGCCAAGCATAATGGAGGGGGATTAATTTCCCTTAGCTATAGCTTATAGCTTATCTGATGTAAAGAGAAATGCATATGAAAGCCACGTCATGGTGACGGACATCTCTTAGCTTAACCACATGGAAACTGTAAATAGTCTAAAATGGATATCCGACTGACTGTACAGTAAAAAAAAAAAAGGTTTTGGTAAATAAAAAGAGTGAAAAAGAGAAGTATTAGCGTAAAAGAGTGAATACCAGAAACGGGAGCATCCTTCGACTATTGCACGAAAGCTGAGTATCCTTTAAATAGTTTTTTCAATGGAAATTCAATATCGATTTGATTTTCCTCATCTACAATAGAGATTAGATCCGATCAATTTTAAAGTGTAGTTAAAAAAATTTGTTACATATAAGCAACACGAATGTTAGTTTGATTTTGTTACAAATAAGTTATAGCAAAATTCTCGATCATTTTCCTTGGCGTAACAAATGGAGTGGAGAATGTGATTCACATGCAGTGGTAAACGTCAAATTTGGCGTACAGTGAATGAATTAAAGTGAAGGATACACATACTGACCTGACACTAACAAGGGTACTATTGCCCCATGTGCCCTTGGATAAATGATACCAGTACGTGTGGACCGTGTGGTTGAAAGAAGGCACAGGGTACAGTAGAAAGTAGACAAATAGTTATGGGCCTTATGGCCGAGCCTCAAGTAAGAAGGACTTTGGGGATGGGATGTTTGGGGATGGGTATGCCGTAGAACCCTCATTTGGGGCATACATAAAAAAATTTGGGTGTACATATGGATGACCCTAACTAGTATGGGATGATAAGGGGTGTCTAATGAATAGTTAAGTTACTTAAATACCCTTGATTAATTAATTAACTTTTAATATTAACTTTTTTTGGTTTTCTTTTTTAAAATTTTAATTTTAAATTTTAAATTTTAAATTATTTTTTTTATAACTTTTGTTTTTTGAATTTTATTTTTTCTTTTTCTTATTGCATGGATTTTTTTTACGACAATTACAGAGCAAAGTTCGGCGAACAATAATATCAAAATTATCAGCCGAACTTTTTTTTTTTTTTCTCATCCTGAAGTGTCGATGAACAGTTCGGATGATAATTAAACACGAAGATGTTAGCCGAACTTCACTTTGTGAAGAATAATATTAAATTCAGATGTCCTATTTTTTTTTATCGAATCTGCCGAACCTAGGTATGTTTTCACAAAACACAAGTTCGGCTGACATATTATCCGCCGAATATACGTATGTTTAGGTTTGGCATATCACTTGTCCGCCGAACTTAGATTCGTAAAATAAAAAAATTTAACAATATTTTTTAAAGATAAAAATTTAAAATTAAATTTAAAAAATAATTTTTTTTAAAGAAAATATTTTTTTCTTTAAAAAAAGAATACAAATAATTAAAAAAATATAAATAATAAGGGCATTTTTGCCATTATGAAAAATGGCTAGATAAGGGGCACCCTAGAAACACTATTTCCAACCCTGTTTTTGTCTTATTCAATATGCCCCAAAATTTTCATGAATGCCCCAAATGATACGATGGTTCTTTCTGATTCACATGAGACAAAGGCTGTCACTGAGACGTGTATGCGTCTCTCACTTCTTGCTTCTATCACTATTCGTCACTCGGATGACCGGTCACTTCTAAACCCTTTAAATTATAGCTGTTTCTCACGGAAACTTTAATCAAATAAAGAAACTCAAAAAACAAAAAAAGCAGTCAATCTTGGATCATCATCATCATTAGTAGTTATGTCAGATGGTAAGCCTATTGAACGTTTTGAGAGTATTCTTTGCAGGCTTGCGGAATCCCAAGCAAAAACGCAAAGCCAAGTGGATACACTGTCTGAAACTTTAGCCACACTTATTATCAAACTGAATCAAAACGCTGAACGTGATGGTATGATCCATCTAAAGGATACAAGTTCGGTTCCTCTGGAGGAAGAAGTTGACAACCCAGATCAAAACGCTGAACGTGATGGTATGATCCATCTAAAGGATACAAGTGCGGTTCCTCTGGAGGAAGAAGTTGACAACCCAGATCAAAATCCAGGTATATATATATAATGATCATTTTATTTTATTCTTGTTTCCTTTCCATCAGTTTGCATCTACTGCTAACCAAATCGACCAACTATATATATATATATATTTTTTTTTTTTTTTTTTTTTTAATTTTGATAAAGAAGAGATTAGATTAGAAAAGGGAAAGAATATACAAAGAAAGATGTAAGAAGCAAAGAAAACAGAGGAAAAATTAAAATATCGAAGAAAAATTACATCCCAGTTAAAGACTAAAGAGCTTAAGTTTCCTCTCAAGCAAGATTTAAAAGTTTCAGCATTTAAAAGTAGCAAAGCTCTAGCATTCTGACAAACTAGATCAATTTTTTTTCGACTTCTCGTCTAACATTCTTGATTTTCTCTCCAACCAAATAAACCATAGAGCAGCAGCCGGTATTAGTGAGTACACCTAGGTAGAATTAGTAGTTAGAGAGTGCAATTAGTCCGTCTAAAATATTTGAGTTTGCACCTACTTCCTAATTTCCGTCCAAGTTACCATCTGATAAGTAACGTGTTTTGCGCGCGCTTTTCATCTTGTTATTGCACCTATCATTTTGCCCTAGCACTCTTTAGCTAACTTCTTCATTTTCTTTTTCCTCCGTCTCCGTACTTTTTTAATTTGATTCATTGTATCACTACCAATCCTGATAATCAACATCGATCTTTATCGTCTTCATCTTTGTGCCCAAATTTACAGTTCAAAACATTTGCACTGTTGCTGAAATTGGAAATGCTTGCTAAAGAACTTGACATTCTTAGTTTGTAAAAGACAAAACAAAGATGAAGATGGAAGATTTAATTTTTATGTGTTTGAAATTAAGATTTATTATTAATAATTCAGAGCCACTCTTAGTATCATCACGTAATGGTAACTGATGCCTGTTAACACATCGTACGGGCCTATCATGTTAAAGTATAGGCACATTTAACTCAAACCAAATGGTAGTAAGTGAAGTGTCCCTTCCATACTACTAACTACACCTAGTATCTATTATGGAGATATTAACAATGTAATACTATTATCTTTAACTTTACCAACATGGCTATGATTCTAAATACAAAACTCCTTTTCTTTTCGTCATGGTATCTGGACTATCGGTTAGATGCCTCTGTGCGTGTATATGCAGTTCTTGTTGTGAGCATATCTTAAGACTCCACTTAAATAACTGGCAAACTGAATGTACATGTTGTGTGCGCATGGTTTTTGAAGGGTCCCATATTATTCAATGCCCAGAACTACGTGTATATGCGGAAGAGGGCAATTGGGAAAAAATACAAGATCTGCTCAAAGATGATCCAGAATTGGTTAGTAAGCCGGTCACAGAATATTCCCACACTCTACTGCATATTGCAGCAGATGCTAGGCAATGGATGTTCGTGGAGGAGCTTCTAAAAATCATGTCGCCTGAAACGCTCGAATTACAAGAAACCAAGTATGGTTATACAGCACTTCATACCGTTGTTGTCGAAGGCAACGTCGAAGTGGCTAGAGCAATGGTGGAGAAAAATCCGAAGTTGACTCAAATACGTGAAGGCAATGGATCGGTACCACTTAAAGTTGCTGCTGAATACATTACAGAGAGACAAGAGGAGATGGTGAACTATCTTTGGTCAGCCACTCAAAACGAGGAACCCAGTCCTTTCGTTGGTCCTCACGGTGCTTCTCTATTATGCTCCTTAATTGATGCCAATTTATACGGTACACAATATCCCTGATTACTGTAACTATCAGGTTGACATATGTTAGTTAGCATTACATATTTCTCTAGTAAGGTGTCAAATTGTTTTGGGTCTTAAAAAACGGCATAAGTTTCATTCTAAACCGAAATTAGAATGAGAATATATATAGCCATTCCTCAATTTCCTCTCCATTTCTGTTTGTAGATATTGCCTTACGTGTTGTCCAAGACCATCCAAATTTGTTAATAGAAAAAAGTAAAAAGAGCAAAGTAACGGCGTTAGAAATGATGGCAGTGAGGCCATTTACATTTCTCAGCGGATGCAAGCTAACTTTCTGGGAACACTGGATTTACTCGGGTCAGTCATATTTAACTTCAGTTCAAAATCATGTATAATGTGGTTCTGTCTATTTGGCGCATCAACTCATATTCCTACTGTCTATATATTATGCTGGTACATACGTGCATGCAGTTATTCAAGTAGACTTTTCGGCCGCTCCAGCTCACAAGCCTATCAAAGGGGACGTGGAGAACCTTCTACCCTCTGAAGACTCCTCGGATAGAGGTGGAATCATAATAAAGTTCAGAGGAACCATGATAAAGTTCCTTTCCACTTTCCAGAACTCCATTGCTCGAGGTTTGATAAAATTCTCATAACTTGCTTACCTCGTGACCCATTTCTTATGAAGCTTATAGATCGTTTCATCCCACAACAAACGTGTCTCTAATTTTGGATTGTGGTGCAAACCGGTGGAGATGCACTGGCTAATTATTCTTGCTCCTAGAAGTCTCTAGTATAGATACTGTTGGATATTTTCAACAAACCCTTGAACTGAAGGCATTTAGGCAGCGTCGGGGATCGACCTGCCCGGTCAGGTCGCAGGGGGTCTAGGGGACAAGAGGCCCCCTGCAGAGTGCGAGACTTTCTGTTCTAACGTTTCTATTGTCAGTTAGAAAACCTGAACAGAAAACTTGTTTCACCAATGGACGCATTGAAGGAAGAGACGCGTCTGTTCACTCGAAAAGATGTCTGTAGAGATGAAGAGTCATCTCCAAAGGGTCCGATTTCCTCTTTAAATAGGAGACTTGTTTTCATTCAAAACACATCTCTCAACTCTCCCTCGTTTTCTTTCTTACAAGCATCATCGGAGAAACAAAAACAGTGTGTTCTTGGTTGATAAAGGTCGTACAAGCTTTAAATCCAACAACCGTTAGGGCTTCAAGTATCCTGACTGGCAATATTCAATTGACCTGTTTGTACTCGCCAATTCAATTGGGAAAGGTCGAATAATTGTCGAAAAGAATCTTTCATAAGAGCCTTGAACCCGAATACAACATTCTTTTCTTCACCCTGTTTTACTGCCAATTTTCCAACAAATACTCCCGAAACAAGCCCTAATTTACTATACCTGGTCACTTTTCTTCTTACCTGACTGTACTTATAATGAGGAACAGCTGTACAAGTAGGCTAAGCTTAAACAAATCACATCATAACATATACAGTATATTTATACTAGTACAACCGTTGACACGGTGGGAGGACCGACCGAAAAAGAATCTGAACATGGGGTTCGTCTGCGATTACTTTCACCGTTTTAGGAAAAGATATTTTCGCTTGTTTCGAAAAAAGTGATACTTTGTTCGTTTAGAAAAAGTGATACTTTCGCCGGGTTTAAAAAGTATCACTTTTCAAAGGCGAAAGTATCACTTTTTCCAAACGAGCGAAAAGTATCACTTTTCCAAACCGAAAGTTTCACATTTCCCGAAACGGTTGTGAAAAAGTATCACTTTTCGAAACGGAAAATTAGTCGATCCATAAACCAAAATATGGTTGCATGATGTGTTATGCATCCTTTGTGGTGGTTTGCATAATGGTTATCCATTCAATTTTCGAGAATTGTGCCTAAAATTAAAGTATCATTTTTCTTGAAACGGATGGAGTACATCGTTTTATTAGTTGGAATGGAAAATTAGTTGATGCATAAACCAAAATTTTGCTACATAAAGTATTATGTATCTTTTGTGGTGGTTTGCATAATGAATATACATTTAATTTTCTAAAATTGTGCTTAAAATGATAAATACCTCTGAATTTTTCGTAAAAACTCTAAATTTGATATTGTTGTTTGTGCTCGTTGGATAGATTTTTTTATTAGCTTTCCAACAAGATAAAATTTGTAAAATTCCAAGGCACGGATTTTTAGATATGTTATATTAAAGTTTGCTTTCCAATTATACCCCTGAAAAGATAGGATACACAAGGAGTTATAGTAACGGAAAATGGGTCATTTGGCCAAAAAAATTTAAAACACGGTTCAAATGGACGAGTAAAAAATTTTATGGGTGAAATGGACAAAAAAAAAATAGCAAGGATGAAACTGGATTTCATCCCGGCTTAAACTTAAAAATAAGCAAAGGATGAAACCTGGATGCATCCTGTGTAAAATAAAAATAAGAAAAAATATTTGAAAAAATGGACAGGATGAAACTGGTTACATCCTCGCCTTTTTAAAATTTTGTCCATTTCAACAGTATCTAAATCTGACTGTCCTTTTCACCCAAGAAATTTTGATTTTGGTCTTTTTAACCAATTTTGTGTTATAGTAATTGGACTAAAAGAGAGGGATATTTTTGGTTTTTCAGCATGGACCATTCTCAATCTTTTTGTGGTAATTGATCACTTAGATTTGACAAAAAAGTGGCCATATAAGGTCCTCCCTCGCTTCGCTCGGTCGGCCCAAAAACCCATCAGAGAAAACACTGGGGTCTATCAGACCCACCAGAAAAAGCATTTGAGTGACACTGAAATACAAATCTGAATCAGCACCTGGTGGGGGAGTTTTTCTTTTTTTGATTTGCTACCTGGGCATGTAGGTAGTAAACTTTTTTCGAGATTTAAACTTTATAATTTATCGGCTTTAATCCTTTTAGAAAAAAAATAAATAATCTGAATCTATCTCCCAACTGTGTTATTTACATCTGCGTGAATTCGATCGTAACACGTCCTCGATCCGTAGTATTTAGATTGTGCTGGAGGAAAAACAATGAGACAAGTAAAGTAACATTGCTTCTTTTTTATTGCCTTTTTTTTTTTTTTTTTTTTTTGTTTTTTTTTTTTTATGGTGCTTTTGATTGGTCTTAATCTTATCAATTGGTTGACTCTTCTTTAATATTTTACTACAGTCCCTGCTGTCAAAAGAATATACAAAAAGGTGATGCACAATAAAGTATTAACTTTAGTGAAATGTATGCTCACTAAGCTTAAACCTAGACGAACACCTAGCGCCTTGGAATTCTTTGATAACTCTAATGTCTTGAGGACAGCTATGAAATCTGGGACAACTGAGTTTGTGGTGGAGTGCCTTCAAACTTTTCCTGACCTAATTTGGTATAAGACGAAGAGCCAGGGAATATTGCAAGTTGCAATAGAAGAAAGAAATGACAATATTTTGAATCTCATATGCGAGTTAAGTGGGGATCACAAGGATGATTTAGTTTCTAGAAGAGATGAAAATCATAATAATATCCTACATTATGTTGCCAAGTTAGCGCCTTCTCATCAACTTAAACTGGTATCAGGCGCACCACTACAAATGCAGCGAGAGATGCAATGGTATAAGGTGCGTAGCTAAACTGTTTGTCATGTTTAATTGCACTATCCATTTTCATCAAAAAATAAAATAAATTTTGCACTATGCATCATAAGAAATTTTTCATCTCTGCAAGTTCAACCTTTCAGACATATATGCAAAGCTAAATAATTAAATAAATATTGGGGAGGATTCGTCCACATAATTATTCTTACAGTATTTTATAATTTTCACACCAATTATAAAACCTATATATTAGGTTCAAAGTTAATTTTTTTCTTTGTTGATATGTTCTTTTTACAAAGCTCATCTTTCCTCCTAAAAATTATAAAACCTATATATTAGGTTCAAAGTTAATTTTTTTCTTTGTTGATATGTTCTTTTTACAAAGCTCATCTTTATCAAATCTAACTATCTATCAATTTTAATTTCGAGAGTAATTTCTTATATTTGATTTTTAAAGTGTTAGATGATAGAGCTATATGTTTATCAATGTACTTATTTTTTATAGGAATGAGGAACTTTGTAAGACGAACATATTAACAATAACATTAATTCAAGTTCATTGTCATTTGGATTTGGATTTTATAATAAAAAAGTAAAATCTAAATAATAATAATCATTAAAGCCCCGTTTGGGATTGCTTTTTTTCAACCAAAAGCACTTTGTAACCAACTTGTAACAAATTCTTACCAAAAATTGTGTTTGGTAAATTCTTTTCAAAGTGCTTTTGAAGAGAAGCACTTTCATTTTAAGCCTTCTTTTAAAAGCTACTCAGCACTAGCTTTTAAAAGCTGGAAAAGCAGAAACTGTGGACCCACATAATTTAAATTAATTGATTCTCAATTTTAACCTTATTATTTTATTATAAAGACAAAATTTACCCTAGAATATTGTATACTTATCATTATATTTCTAAATTTTATTTTATTTCTCTATTTTTTTTTACTTTTCATTTTAATATAATAAATAATAATTACAATAATAATAATTTTTAAGCAAACCAGATCATAAAATTCGTTATTAAATAATAAGAATAATTATAAAAAATAAAAGAAAAAAAAATACTAATTTTTATAAAAATTAGTTTTTCTAATATTACTTATATTTTATTAATTATATTAGAATTAAAAATATAATTTATTATAATTAAAGTGTATTCAAAACTAACTTTTTGAAATATGCCTATTTTAGTCATTAACAACATCACCAGCACATTAAAATACTGGTTTACCAAACAGAATTTACAGTTTGTTAATTTCACAGTGCTTTTTAAATCATAGTTTACCAAACGTCATGCTGATTTATTTCTACAGCACAGCACAGCAACGCACAACACAACCCAACAGAAAAACACTTTTCTAAAACTCACAGCAATACCAAACTAGCCTTTAACTATTGCATTATATGTTTGTTTTGCAAAAAATCTTATATGGAGATGATCAAATGACTCATTTTTTTTTCTTCATGAAACGTGTGATGGGGGTTCTAAAGATTTAGTTTTGAGGGCTCTTATGGATTTAGTTTTGAGAACCCTGAACTATCCTAAATGTGGATGAGTGGAGACCTAAATATATGGGCTCCAAACCTAAATCTAACTAATATAGGGACCACAAACCTAAATCTAATTATTATAGGGGCTTCAAACCTAATTTTCAATCCCTAATTTAATCAAAACTAAACATAAACTAAAAAAGAAAAAAACGCCTCATTCTCTCTTCTCCACCTCCTCCACCTTTTCTTGCTCTATTCTCCTCCATCACCTCTTCTCTTTTTCTTCCATTTGTTTTCTTTACCGATGATTCTAAGCCAATAATGACTTTAATTAGGTAAGAATCTAAAAACCAACATTTTTTTTGGGGGGATTTTGCGTTTCCCCCCCAAAAAAGATGTCTATTTTGCATTACCCCTTTTTAAATTCATAATAGGTGAAACCCCCTCTACGTTAACTTTTCCGTCAGTGCTAGTTAAGAACGCACGTGCATTGCAGCGTGTGTTATAATAAAAAATATATTCAAAACTTTTCCAACCGTAAGTTGTCCAGATGTTTTCTACGATGGAAAACCTAACCGTAATTTACCCAAACTTTGTCTACGATTGGAAAAATATGAACTCCCAACCGTATATTTTACATACGGTTAGGTTTTCTAACCATATGTTTCATTTTCAAAAAAAAAAACTTTATCCCGAGTTTTTTATTTTAAGTTTCATTAATTATACATCAAATGATTAGTCAAATAATATTACTAATTTTATCACTAATCTTACTTAATTTAGTTAAATTAATTATTAGGATGAGGGGTTTTGGAGACTACTATTTGATGACCCGATTTTGTCACTTTGTGAGCCCTCAAAACCAAAATCTCGAAGCCCCTATAAAAGGTTTCTTTTTCATTCATTGTATAATATTTCCATCGATGAGGTACAATAAGAGTAAATAATCTGCCGTAAAGGTTAGATTAAAAAAATACTCTCTCCGTCCCTAATTAGATGAGCTATTTGGTTTTTAGTTTTGTCCACAAATAGATGAGCTATTTCACTAACCAAGGGGATATTTCTAAAACTACCCTTTTAATTGATTATTTTTCTATAAGAAATATGTATAATTTGATAGTCATGTTTATATTCGTTGTGTAGGTGTTTTAAAATGCTTTTCAACGGTATAAAGTTTATAAAAAACCGTGGTATAGTTTAAGAGATAAATCGTTTCTAAATTTACTAATTATTGCTTATAAGGGTATAATTGTAAAAAATATTTAAATATACTCCACTTTCCTCCTTGCCTTAAAGTTTGTGCAAACTACAAGTAGCTCATCTAATTAGGGACGGAGGGAGTATATGATAAGTGGAGGATCTAATTTTACTAAAATCAACTTTTACACGACTCTGTCAAAAAAAAGTCATTAAAGATGGACATTCTTATTTAGACACTATCTCACATGATTTGTGCCAATTTATTTTATTATATAATAAGCAAGAAACAAAATGTCTTCCATCTCCTCACTATTATTGCAAAACGCACACATATTCACCACCGTCATACCTCTCCTCGACAATATGGAGAGAGTGGTAACATCTCCACCAGCCCAAACCAAGAAACTAATTTAGGAGGAATTGTCTTGTTCCAAATGTATCCTACCAAAATGGTGCATTATGCAAAAGAAAAATAGCAATCGCTCCCCGCTGAACCTAATTATGTGTTCGCTAATTTCTTATGTACCTCATTTGTCTAGGGAGTGGAAAGTCTGTTACCAGAGAAGTACAGGCTACTGAGAAACAAAGATAGTGAGACGGCTCAACAAATTTTCTCGGAGGAACACTTGGACTTGGTGAAGGAAGCTGAGAACTGGATGAAGGGTACATCCGAGTCTTGCATGTTGCTAACTACACTCATCGCCACGGTTGCTTTTGCTGCAGCTTTTACAGTCCCAGGTGGTAATATTAGTGACACTAACAGTAAGAACAACGGCATCCCAATTTTTCTGTTCCAAGATGCATTTATGGTGTTTGCAATAGCAGATGCTTTAGCTCTATTCTCCTCCATCACTTCTGTTCTTATGTTTCTATCCATCCTAACTTCACGATATGCAGAGGTGGATTTCCTTGTATCGTTACCGAGAAAGTTGATCATAGGTCTTGCAACTCTATTCTTTTCTCTAGCTACGATAATGATAGCCTTTGGTGCAGGCCTTTCAATCGTACTTGGACATAGGTTAGCATGGGTTACAATTCCTGTATCGTTGTTTGCTTGTGTTCCAGTGTCTTCATTTGTCTTCCTTGAGTTTCCATTGTTTTGGGAAATAGTTAGTTCTACCTATTGGCCTAGCATCTTTACAAAAAAATAAACAACCATCAGTCGAGCAGAATAACAAGAAAGAGAACTGAAATCCCTTAATTTATACAGTGGTGATGTCCTTCTCGAAATTTTATTTGTAAAACAAGTACTATAATGTACCTGTTACTACCTAATTCACGTTCTTGTATTTTTTAGTCTATCCATTGTTATAAATTTCATAATGAAATTAGTATTTTGGTGATGATATTCTTTCAAGGGTTAATGGGATTTCGTTTCCGTTGTTATAATGACATATTTTTACATTTGTTTGCTAGTTTCTTCACGGATCTTTAATCAAAACTAATTAGAGATTTTTTTCTTTCTTTTAAGTGGAATGTTAGTGATATAGTTTTGCTGGGTTCTGCGAGGAATATGAACTAGTAACCAATCTGTGTGCCGTGTAGTACTAGATGCGTGCCCGATTTATATGTAGGTGCTGCAAGATTTAGGAATGAAATGGTTAGTAACGAGGAAATGGTGGAAAGATGTTGAAGATTAAACAAAGATATAGATTATGGAAGAAACTAGTAGAAGTTGATGTGGTATAGTAGCAACTAGGTGGAGTTGGTGCTATCTGAGTTAAGTAACTAGAAGAAGTTAATGATGTCTGAGTGGAAGTAACCAGCAGGAGTTGGTACCGTTTATGGAAACAACCAGTACAAGTTGGCACGCGTTATTGTGAACGTGTAGTAAATTTGAGAAACAAGTTTGCCAGTATTAGAGTTTGGTTACATATAGAGTTTAGAATATTTTAGAAGTGTCTTTGATTTAGAATTTCATTTGTTAGGAAAGTGTCTTTGCTTGAGAGTCAAGTTTGTTAAACTATAAATAGATTGTTGAGCCATGAGATTAATTACAACAGTAGAGAGAATTGTTTGAGTTACGTTGTGTGTTCATTAAGTCTTTGATATCAGATTTTCTATAAAAGACAAAAGAGAATTGTTTGAGTTACGTTGTGTGTTCATTAAGTCTTTGATATCAGATTTTCTACAAAAGACAAAAGAGAAGAAATATAGTGTTTATTGTCACAGGGGGATTATGAACATGAGGCGTATTTTTACAATTCTTTCTGGAAACTTCACAGTGAACTAAACTTCACGCTCAAGCTCACTAAACACCATTTCAATTTAGTTAGGATTTAGAATTGGCTCATTTTAGTTGAAAGTGTCGGTCATCAAATTATAGTTATATATGCTTCAAAAAAAAAAAAAAAGTAATAAAATCAAATTGTAGCCTTTCATGCCCTATGAGCATAGGTGTTTTTTTATTTGTTTGTTTTTTTCCTTTCAAAAAAATTTTGATTTTATTTTATTAAAATACAATTAAAATAATGAGAAACTCATACAGAGCTTTTAGTTGGTAGCCTGGCCACAAGCTGGGCTCCAACTCCTCTTTGAATAGCGATACCTAATCTATGAAAAATGAAACTACCCCAAACCACTACCAAATACGTCATTCTGGACTCAGTCAGCTTTCAGGCGCTAAAAAACAAAGTATCTTCACCAAGTTCTCCTAAAGTGGAACATGCTAGAACTCCTAGACCATAACCAAGTGAAGTGCACTTGCCCATGTATTTAGTGCGCTTTGTCACGAGAGATCGCATTAGATATAGCTTTTCTGGAGCAAAAGAGGATGCCATCACCAAGAAAGGGCTAAAAACCACCGTGACATCCATGCAAACATCTCGACCAAAAAAAAAAAAAAAAAAAAAATCAAATAAATAAGAAAGAGTGCCGAGATAGCATCTCCAAAGATTCACGAAGAAAAGCGAGCAGAGAGTTTACAACAAACTACTCCCTAAATAAATTCAATCAATCGAAAACAAAAACGTCAAACTTGATGTTCTTAAACATATCAACATTGATACACCAACTATCAGCTTAATATATATATAATAAGAACTTAAAGTTTTTCTTCCTTGTTTCTTCGCTAATTAATAAAATGTCATTTCTTTCAAACCACATCGACCATCATATCACAAACGACAAACAATATGTCAAGAAAATAAGAGGCTTGATATAAATCTTTAATTTCCACCTCCATAGGAATTCAATAACTGTCATGGGATGAACTAGATCAATACCAACTGCCGTAAAAAGTGATGAATTTGGCACACATGTTGGAGAACTGGGTGGAAAAATTCCCCGAGACTTCAAGAAAAGTTAAAATGCCTCAATCCGTTAATTTTTCCATACAAGCCAGTTAAGTGATGAATTTGACACACATGTGAGAAACAGACAATAATAATCCTTCAGGGTTAAAGGTTTAGGGTTTATGGTTAAGAGTTTGGGGTACATAGTTTTAGGGTTTTGGCGGCGGTTCTGGTGATGACGATGACGGCGATGGAGATGGCAGCAGTGCTGGCGGTCGCAATATTGGCGGCGATGGTGGTGTTTATGGTCGTGGTGGTGGTGGCGGCGGCGATAATGGTTATGGTGGTGACGATGGAGGCTATGGTGGTGGTTCTAGTAATGGTGTTGGTGGCGGTTATGGTGGCGATGGTGGTGGTGGCGGCGGTGGTGCAAAAATATGACACTATCGCAATATTAAGGGTTAGTTAATTTCTAAGAAGAAAATGTCAATTTAATAGAAATTGGGGTTAAAATTGACTTTTCTTCACATGTGAGAGTTTACATGTATGCAAAATTGACCACTTAATATTTTCAAGGACTTAATTGCCGGAATGGGGTATTCTCACTAATTTTGAAAAAGAGAAAATGGGTCATTTGTCCAAAAAAATTTAAAACACGGTTCAAATGGACAAATAAAAAAAAGTACGGGTGAAATAGCCAAAAAAAATAGCAAGGATTAAACTGGATTCATCCCTGGCTTATACTTAAAAAATATCAAGGATGGCTGGATGCATCTGTGTAAAATAAAAATAAGAAAAAAATATTTAAAAATGGACAGGATGAAATCAAGATTTACATCCCGCCATTTTTAAATTTTTGTCCATTTAAACAGTATCTTTTTAATTTTTGGCTATTTAAACAGTATCAAAATCTAAGTGTCTTTTTCGCCCAGGAATTGTTGATTTTGGCCTTTTTGACCAATTCTGTGTTTGAAAAATTGAGGCATTTCCACCGACATACCCCGAAATTAAGGCATTTCAATTCTTAGTTACAAAACGTGTACATATTCACCACTAACATACCCCTTCTGAAAAACATGGAGAGAGTAAGGACAATACTATTTGCAGCAGCCCATACCAATTGAAACTAATTTTCCTAGGAATTGTCTTATTCCAAATGTTATCTGGAGGAAATTTTTGAGGTATAACTTGTCCTTGATCATGCATGAGCCAAGCATAATAAGAATTAACAGAAAAAAATACCTTTTTTCGGATTGGAAATCCACTCCCGCTTTTCGTCGTCTGCAACAAGATCTCTTTGATACTCCAAAATTCACCAAAACACCGTTACCTCCAAGGGGTGGAGCCAAGGGTTGATGACTAACCAGGGCCGTCCCTGACATTGAAGATGCCCAAAGCAGATCCAAAAAAATTGCCCCTCTAACCATTTGACCAAGTCAACATATTTTGACCACGAGTGGGAAAATGTGCTTCAAATTTATTTTTGTTTTCATTTGATTTCCCTTTTACAATGGACATCAGTGATAGGAATGATATTACTTGACCACATACACACGAATCACATGATATCTTAGTTTACCGTACGTATATAGAGTGTATATATAAGAAAAATGAAACGGTAAATTGACTTATCAAGTCAACTGGGAGTGTGTTTCACCAGGTGTGTATCTTCAAAATGAATCAAATACTTATGTAACGTGTTTTGTTAATACGTCACCATTTCTAAAATCTTGAACGGTCTTCAAATACTGTAAAACTAATCACGTCTTGCCATAAATCTCTCCCGGAATTCTTCTTTTTTCTTTTGCTGCCCTCGATAGTTATGTTAATAGATAAATGTTATGAACTGTACCCATTCAATACTGTTGACTATTTGTATTGTAGAATGGACAAAAAAAATTTTTGTTGCCCCCAGACATTTGCGGCCCAAAGCTATACTTTGGGTGCTTTGCCTTAGGGCCGGCACTATGACTAACCCTGGCTCTATCCCCCTAAACTTATAAAAATCGATTAAACACCGTTATAATTATTTTAGATTTTGTATTTAGCCCGCTTAAATTTCAGGTTTAGTCCACTAAAGTCCACGTATTTATATAATTTTGTTTAGCTCCATTCGATTCAAATTTCTGATTCCGCCACTATACTATTACCTCTTGAATTCCTAATCCTTAACCTTTCTTCAATGGTCAATGTTCCCACACGACCCATTTTCATTTTCAAATTGTAGCCTTTCCGCCACTTATAGGTAGGAGGCTCTGAAAGATTTAATAATGAAATTGTTTGTACTTCGGAAATGGTGTAAAGATAAATGAGAAGAAATTGAGTGTTCACGGTTGGTCACAGTGGGATTATGAAAAATAAAGAATTATTTTATTAACTTGTATACACGTATACATGTTAAGGTTTGATAAAGAATTGATAAGAAAAATGATAATGACAATATTAAAAAAAAATAAAAAATAATAATGACAATGACAATTTTAAAAAATAAAAAGAAACAGATCATACAAACAATATTAAAAGTCACCCAACATCAATTGTACTACATAATTCAGTTAAAACCCATACATAAAAAGACAATACACTACTGACAGTTGCATTCTTGGTTCTTCTTCAGTTGATCCTACTGCACCCATTTCACCTATTCCTGGTTGAAACACAAAAATACAATCATAAGCAGAATGAAAGAAAAAAAAACAGTAGAAATGAAAAGAGTAAACCCACCATCAGCGGCACTTCTTTTTCTTTTTCTTATTCTTCTTCTTCTTTGTCGAAACCACTAAGATAGGTTCAAGATCGGCTATTGCATAACTCTCATCAGTCATCCATTTGCAAGGCAAGAGTTAAAGGTTCCATTGGGTCGACAACTTGTGTCTTCCATTTCATTGTATTCCTCTAATTCATGGAAACCCCTAGGAGGTGGTTTCAACATCACAAACCAATTAGATGCATCCGACTCTCGAGAATAGAAAACTTGTCGGGCTTGTGACGCTAAAATGAATGGATCATTCTGAAATTGGTTCTTATGCTGACGTAAGTTGACCAATGTAAAGCCTTTTTCTAACTTGACACCAAAATATAATGATCTATTTTTCTTTTTTTACTAAGTAACTGAGTAAGGATGTTGTTAGGATAATGCAAAAGGAATCAATTAAGGACACCCAGGACCGGCAAGAGCAGATCTGATATGTAGAGATTTTCAAGGACAAGTATTACAAGCAATGACAGGACCGCTAGGAATTACAGCAACAACCACCACAGAAACATGGGGACTCCTTCAAGCAACAAGATTGGCTACTCAAAACCAGAAGCAACAAGTTTGGTTCGAAGTAGACTCACAGGCACCGACACAATTACTACAACAACCTACCAAGGCACTGTGGTATCGATAGAAAATGCTAAGGGAAATCCACACCACAGCAACAAATTCCACACAACCACACAACAAAGTGTCACATGCGGACAAGGAAGCAAATCAAGTTGCATGCAGTTCCAACACCAAGAACTTTACATTGAAACACTTAATTAGTTTGTTTTGTAAATTTTATTAGGTACACTTTAATAAATTTTACACCCTTCAGGAAAAAAAAATGTAAGAATTTAATTAGGCTCTATGGGCGCACCAAAGTACATAAAACCTACACTCCAAATATAATTCAAACATAGAGTTGAATTGTTCATGATGCAGACAGATTACAAAACCAAAGTACTCAAACTCATCCTATGTCTAACCTAGGCATGAGAAATTTTGCAGACTTCACCTTTAAGATGAAAAAATAGTGGGCGAGACAAAGATAGAAATAACCAGATGTTACCGAATCAAGAGGATGTAATTTTGCAGCCTTAGCTGGGTTTATCTTCACAGATTCCCCATGGAATCATTTCTCACAGAAGATCCAGAACTCATCCAATGTATAGTTGTCACCACATGCCCCCTTCATAATATCCTCGTGCTCATCCCTCTTCTGTCTACTGCAATCACTTTTCGTCTTAATATCAACAAATCTATATAGCTGCTAATAAGTCCATTACAGCAATTTTAGGATCAGCATAAATGAAAATAAGGCATGAAAGGCTATAATTTGAGCATAAATGAAAATAAGGCATGAAAGGCTATAATTTGATGACTGACAGTTTCAACTAATATGAGTCAAGCAGTGGAATTAAATGCTAAAAGTGAACCTGAGCATTAAGTTGAGGTTCACTTTGAATTTCTAACAAGCAGTGGAAATCTTATAAATAATTAGGCAACACCATTTAACATAACACATCGATTAGCAAATACCAGAATGGATGGCCTAATTAAATTAGAGGACATTTCACCGCAAATTATTATTACATGGCAAATTATTAGTACTTTACAGAACAAAACACCTTTCTTTGCATATATCTTTGCATTTAACACAATTCATATCATGTTCACAACAAAAAATCCTAATTTCAATTTTCCCTAAAAGATAAATTTTCATTTCATCATCAAATTAATCATTCAAACCCTAAACCCCAATTTTCAATTCAATTATAAACCCTAATTTATATAAAAACAGAAAAATCCCTAATTTTTATGAACCCTAAAAATAAATTTACAGTGATTATCTAACTAACACAAATAATCATGTAATTTGGGAAATAAGATGGTGTGGATTTGATTTTACTTACAAAATTGCCTCTTTAATGAAAGGAAACCCTAACTTCAACTGCTCCTTTATGCTTCTTTAAATCACCAGCAAATTCTCTTGCTTGTTTCATTAAATCATCACCCACTCAAACTGTAAGTGATCATCGTCTCGATTTAATGAAGAAGACAAAAAAACTCGCCTGAACCATTCTTAGTGCTGTTCACAACAACTTTATATTAGATATTCCACTAACGTCATTAAACAAGTGGCTGCGCATGAGGTTTTTTGATGATCAAATCAAGACGATGATCATTTATAGTTTGAGTGGGTGATGATTTTGATGATTTTGATGAAACAAGCAAGAGAATTTGCTGGTGATTTAAAAAAGCATAAAGGAGCAGTTGAAGTTAGGATTTTTTTCATCGTCTCGAGACGATGATCACTTACGGTTGAGTGGGTGATGATTTAATGAAACAAGCAAGAGAATTTGTTGGTGATTTAAAGAAGCATAAAGGAGCAAATTGAAGTTAGGGTTTCCTTTCATTAAAGAGGCGATTTTGTAAGTAAAATCAAATCCACACCATCTTATTTCCCAAATTACATGATTATTTGTGTTAGTTAGATAATCAGTAATTTTATTTTTAGGTTCATAAAAATTAAGGATTTTTCATTTTGTATATAAATTAGGGTTTATAATTGAATTGAAAAATTGGGGTTTAGGGTTTGAATGATTAATTTGATGATGAAATGAAAATTTATCTTTTAGGGGAAAATTGAAATTAGGGATTTTTCTATTGTGAACATGATATGAATTGTGTTAAATGCAAAGATATATGCAAAGAAAGGTGTTTTGTTCTGTAAGTACTAATAATTTGCCATGTAGTAATAATTTGCCAGGTGAAATGTCCTCTAATTTAATTAGGCCATCCATTGTGGTATTTGCTAATCGATGTGTTATAATTCTTCGTCTATAAAAGAAGTAGAAGAACAAACACAAGGAGAAGAAGAAGTAAAAGAAATTGAAAATGAAGAACATGGTGCTGCTGTTTCTTCAACAAAAAAAAAATAATTCCTCTAAAAAAATTCAACCACGGCTTGAGGAAGAGAAACCCAAAAGTCTTAAGAAAAGGAAGCAGGTTGTTGAGAATACTGCTAACTCTTTTAATTTTTTGGGTTTTTTTTTCTCATGTCGGGGTTGTCTTTTACTTCTTCTTCTCCTTGTGTTTGTTCTTCTACTTCTTTTCTAGACGAAGAATTATTAGTGTTCTCAACAGCTTGTTTTCTTTTCTTAGAACTTTTAGGTTTCTGTTTCCCAAGACGTGATTGAATTTTGGTACAGGATTTGTTTTGTTTTTTTTTCCATAAGTTGGGAGTGATCTTCAGTTTGTTGCAGAGACATTTCCGAGTTTTTTTTTCCTTCTACTAATTGAGGATTTTTTTTTTTTTGTTTGAGGAGAGAATGTGTTCTATATAAAGCACTACCTTCTTTTTATTCTTGTTATACGTGAAAGCATATGTATATATATATATATATATATATATAGGAAAACGAAGCACCTACAATCAATGAATCCGAGTTTTTATATTTACATCTGAGTTTTTTAATTTAATCAAGGAGGTTTGAAAAAAGAAGAATTAAATCAATTCTTAGGACATACCAAACAACCAATTTTTTACTGAACCATGACCTAGGGAGATTGGTTATTTGTTTAGGCGTAGCATTTAGAGGCTAGGACTCTGTTTAGCAACCTAGGATCAAGGACTTAGAGCTTACGACTTTGGCCCCTAGGATTTATTAGTATAGTTAGTATCTGGATTATTACTACTAGCATTACTATTTTTTTTATTTTTTTTTTAATCAAATCATTATTATTACTATTTTTACTATTTTTTTTATTTTTCTGTTTCTGGTTCTGGTAACTTCGACATGGGTTGCATTTCTAGCCTACCCCAGCTTGTTTGGGACTACAGGCTAGGTTGTTGTCAAATAATACCATTATGTCAAAAGTATGCCCAGAATTATATGAATAACGAACCTCACCAGTACCATTCTTAGCTTGCAAAGTAACAACTATATCCAAACACTTCCCAATGTCGGGAATTTTCGCCTGGTTGTCAAAACAAAAAAGAAACACCATCAGTTGCACAGACAAGATAGTTTACTTAAGAAAAACAGTAAATTGCTTTTAAGTTGTCGAGAAAAAACACAAATCAATATTACTAGACAGGCAGACCTTTATTGTGTTCTTAAATCAAAAAAAAATGGTGGTTCAAATCAACCAAATAACAGTTCAAGTTTTAATCAGACACACAGCTCTCGTTGTGAATTTAAAGCGTCTACACATCACCAATTCAGTTGGCATCATCAGTAGTTGCATCGTGAGCTACATATACTAAAACCTAGCCAGTACGAGATCTGAGAATACTGAAAGTAAGTTTTAGCACCTGAGTTCCCGCTGCTGAGCAAGAAGTTTCATCTCAACCACCTTGTACTGCATAACATTAGTACAAACACACAAGTAAGAAAGCTGACCAATAAGTAATAGCGTAATATTTAATTTTCATATGACGGAAATCATGTTCCCTCAAAACCGATGCTTGTATTGACAACTTTCCTATGAGTAGTAAAAAATCCTAGTAGCAAGAACACCTTGTATCGGACATGGACACACAAATTTTGATTGTATTCTATATTATCATATAAATAAGATATTGTATGAGCCCAAGTCTCAAGCTTAAGACGTAAATAAGTTGGTCCAGGAAATCAAAATTAACCCATTGCCACTAGGGATGATAGAGGATAACAGACAATAGAAAATAAAAGATTAGAGATACAAAACAAATATAGACTAGCTGAAATTGTGCCAACTAAATCGAGATTAAGGTCTGAATTAATTTCTATAAATGTACTTGTGAAAATAGTTGTACCTAAGAAACAAGTATACAAAAAAGTCATTAATCAAGAAGAGGTACATTAAATTTAAACTTAAATTTTATAAATTCGAAGAGTACCATTATGTCAAAAGCATGTACAGAAATATGAATAACGAACCTCACCAGTAACCTTCTTAGCTTGCAAAAAAGCAACTATATCTCAACACTTCTCAATGTCGGGAATATTCGCCTGGTTATCAAAACATTAAAAGAAACATTATCAGCTGCACAGGCAAGTCATTTGCTTCATAAAAAACAGCACGAAGCAGTAAAATTGCTCTAATTAGATCTTCTCTAGTTATGTTGTCGAGACAAAACACAGATCATTATTATTAGACAGGCTTCAGGCAAACGTTTATTGTGTTTTAAGTCAAATAAAATGATGCTTCAAATCAACCGAATCAAAGTTCAAGTTTAAATCAGACACTCAGCTTTGATTGTGAATCTAAAGTGTCTACCCGGATCATCAATTCAGTGGTTGCATTGTGAGCTACATATACTAAAATCTAGACAGTACGAGATCGGAGAAAACTGAAAATAAGTTTAAGCACCTGAATTTCGCGCTGCTGAGCAAGAAGTTTCATCTCAACCACCTTGTACTGCTGAAGCCTGCGGAACATTAGTACAAACACACAAGTGAGAAAGCTGACCAATAGGTAATAAACATATATCTAATTTTTCAAATGATGGGTATCATACTCCCTCAAAACATATATCTAATTTTCAATACATATTAAAAACATCTAGAGCCGAGATACTAAGAACAAATTTCACCAATTCTAATCAAATTACTTACACCGACATTACAGTAATTGGTTTTCTGATCAATCAAATGCTCTTTAAATGTCTGAATCGGAGAAAAGAATCATGTTGACTACTCTACAACCCTATACAAACAAAACCCATCTTCAAACCCTCTATAAAACCCTAATTTATACTCAATTTTGAAACAAATCCATAGAATAATAAATACCCTTTTAATCAAGACATGGAAACAAAACGAAAAAAAGGCCAAACCTGTCTTGAATAAATGCCAAGAAAGAAGTGACATCAAGACCTGACTGTGTTAAATAAGTATAAACATCAGATACCTCTGATGATGAAGACGAAGCCATTGAAGAAGAAGCTTTAGAGAGAGAGAGAAAGTGAGAGGCGAAGTCGGTGTCTGAGACTCTGAACTTGAGCTAGGTATATGTGGACGTAATGGGCTGGGCCTCAATTCTCTTGGTTTTCTCTTGAACCATTTTTTGGGGGTCATGGTTTTTTTTAAGGGGACCATGGTCTTATTAGGCCACCTTCCCTATAGTTATAAGGGGTGTCCTAAAGTGCGGAAATGACTAACCTACTCTTAACCTAATTTAATTTAAAACTAACCTAATAACCACCACCACCTCCCACCACTGCCGCCAACCACCACCACCTCCGACTACCACCACCACCAACCACCACCACCTCTATATATATAACTTAATTTAAATCATTAACATATTTACTCTTTTACCTAATTAAAATTATAACTAATCTACAACTTCTTCTTCCTCTATTCTATAGTTTTTCTTCTTCTCTTCTTCGTCAATTTATGATCATCTAACCCTGATAATATACAAATCTAATCAAAATCATCAAATTTTTAGCCTGGTCGATTCATTGAATTTTCATCGTCGATTAATCAATCTTTTATAAACAAACCTATCCATAAGTATTTTTCCCACAAACCCATTACTTCTAATTCATTTTTGATTGAAATTTTGAGCAAATAGTCATCAAAATATGGTTTAAATGGAAGTTACTGATGGAATGTTGATTAGGAATAGTTTAAAAAAACTAGTTTGCTAACCGAACATTCTGAAACCAAGAACACGAAGAACACTTTGGTTATCACGAATTAATTTTTTCTTGTTGGTTCGCAAAGAAGGCTAAAACTATTTTCTAATGGAACTTTACCAATATTAAAAAAAAAAAAAAAAAAACAATCAAATGTAACCGAATCGTGCTATTTTTCCCACTATGTTGATTTTTGAGTTAACCGAACTTTGCCCACTATGTTAGGGTTGGTTCAAAGAAGGCTAAAACTATTTTCTAACCGAACTTTACCAAAAAAAAAAAAAAAAAAAAATCAATGTAACCGAACTGTGCTATTTTGCCCACTATGTTGAGTTTCAATTTAACCGAACTTGTCCCACTATGTTCGGTTTGTTCGCAAAAAACCAAGTTCCTCTTCTACTCGGATTTATTTTTTGGGCGAGTTTTTCTTTAGGAAATTAATTCCTAAAATATTTTTAGAGTTTTATTTATGGGTAAATTCCTTTTAGGTGTTTTACTAGTTTTTAAAGAAAACCAAAACCTAACTTGATTTGCAAGTATCTTCTCCTTTAAATACAACTCAAATTCCGTTTTCAATACACCGAAAAATTCTTCTTTTATTCTAGGGTTTTTCCATACGTTTTTACCTCCATCCATGTTCTTTGAGTTCGAAGAGAGGGTAACTTGCGTTGTGCTAACTCAAGTTATATCGGGAAGTCTTATCCTCGGACATCTTCTGTGAGGGTTTAGCATTACTCAACTCGAGTATACCAAAGCGAACTAATGTGTTAAGGACAACTTGTTGAACTGTGATTCCCGCCTTCGTCAAGTTATTTTGGTAGAGTTGTTTCGCATCGATTCTTTACATATTATTTTGATACATCTAACGTGTTGTTCATTGTTGCAAGATTCCAACATTTTCTACTCCCTCTTTTTAACAAAACCAATTCTTAAAATATTTTTTCAATCTTGTTATGAATTGATGCGTGTCGTAACCACAACAAATTAATTAATACTTTACTACCTAATTAACTAGTAATATAGGGTAGTCAAGGTCGATCCCACGAGGAGCACGAGATTCTAGTTGTAAAAATTGTCACGAAAGGGGGGTGTAAAAAAAACAAAAGAAAATAAACAAAACAATTAAAAGGTAAAGTTGAAAAACAATAAGAGAGACAAGATCAAGGAATCCTTCTTCGTTGCAAAACAATGAATCAAGTTATGTTCTCTTCTACTTGTTATTAGTCACAAATTATCACCAACCGTAGGTAAAGCAGCTAGCTCAGTGCTAAACCCCTAAATCCCTTATATCACCGGACACGGAAGTTCTCGACTACCGGATTCTAATCACCAAGCCACCTAGAATTAGCTCAACCTAGATGTAACTTGGCTCATGCATTAAGTTTTATGAATTTCTTAGGTTGATATTAGTAGTTAGACTCTTAGCTCAAGGTCCACTTGCTAACGTTGTTTCTACACACAATTGCTCCACGGAATCCCCTCCGCAAGGTCGTGTTTGCTACTTATGTAAAGAGTCAAGAAACGATTACTTATCCCTAACTTTCACTAGCTTTAGATCGAATTAACAAATCAATTTAGTTGGCCACCCAAACAATCTATCAATCAATCATGAATGTCTTTAAGATCACTCCTATTAGTAAAAACAAACGATAATTATGTGAAAAACTTCAAGATAGAATTTGAAAACAAAAACTTAAATCATATGTTAAGAACTAGGAATTCATCCTCAATCAATAAAATTAGCTACTCATGTTAAAGAGTTCACACAAAGAATAAGAAAAGAAAAGAATTGTGTGTGTAGAGAGGTGTGTGTAGAAGATTGTAGAAAACTTCTCTATTTATAGGCTTCAAAATTCTCCAAATCTTCTAAGGAGTAGAATCCTTTTCCTTTTGCAATTCAATTTCCAATTCCAAGCTTTTCTCAACTCTTCCACCTTCTCTTTCCAAATTTGAGTCCAATTCTCCATCCAATTCCTAGCCCAAGTCTTCATACCCATGAGAGGAGTCCATAGAAAATTTCTGGAATTTTGCTCGCTGAAAACCGAGATTATGGCCGGAATTTGGCCGGAAAACATCGCCACCGGCCACCCGGAAATTTCTCCGTCGAGAGAATATTCGACGGAATATTCCTTGTCAGGTCCTCAGTTAGGACTAACGGTCAAAGTGGTCAACCGTCGGGTCAACGGTTAGTCGGCGGGTCAAGGGGAATCACCGAGTCAGCTCTGAGTTGGATCGGGTTAGTACTGGGTCAGGGTGAAACTACCGAGCCAGATTCAGGAGTCAGACCTGAGTAAGCTCTGAGTTGGGGCTAACTCAATCTGACTAGGCTTGGAAAGAGCCATTTTGCAGGCTAGTTGCCAGGACAAGCCACATGCACCATCATTGCATTATTCATTGCCCTGAACCACCTCAAAACCAGCTGCAACCTTCCTATTTCTCTGCAACATCTTCTGAGCTGCATTGCCATTCCACTGCCACAGGCCAGCACCAGCTATTGCCTCAAATCCTAAGTCCCTGGCTCATTTACAAACCCAATTGTTTGCAACAAAGACAAGGCCATTTGAGCATCAGTATCTCGGGCCAACCCAGTGACCATCTTCTTGCCATGCCATGCTATCTTCACCCGAGTATCAATCGAAATAGCTCATTACCTCCAACTGCCATTCTAGCTTCCTGAATTCAATTTCTTTTATCACCGCAATGATTTCAACTCAGCCTTCCACATTACTCCATAGCACCATTCCCTGCCAAATGCAGCTTTAGAACCTCAGGCGCCACCCATCAACTTCTGTTACTGATTCATCTCAACACCATTGCCAATCAACAGCTTTCAAAAATAGCACCAGAACCCATTCCCAATTCAACCTCCAACTTCTACTATCCACTGAATTCACTTCAATCATCCTGTGCCTGCCAATTCGAGCACTTTCAGCCAATTGTTGTGTTTTATCTGCACCTGCAACATCAACTCAGCACCACTACAACCACCAACACCAGTGTCTCCTTTATCTCTGATTGCAGCTGCTTCACTACCAACAGCTGCTTCTCAATCAACTCAATGTCAAAACCCAGCTCCTTCTTTTATCCAGCATCAGGCAACAGCAACTCATAGCAGCATCAGAATTTTGGTTGTAATTTCATCCTCAGAACCAAACCCATTCAACAGCAGATAACCACCTTCCTTCTTCCATTGCATCATGACTACAGTTCCATTAGCAGGGAGTCTCTTCATAATTTCTCGATCTGTTTTCTACCTGAGCTTCACAACAGCGACCCCTTTCTCGTCTGTTCTTCAATCTAGTTCGTCCACATCAGTAGCATAAACCCATCTGGTTCTCTACATTCATCAGCTCAATCTCGACATCAAACCTTCACCACAGACTCGAGCTCAATCAACAAGCATCGAAGCGAATCGAACCCTTTCATCTAAACTTCAACAAATTGCAGGAACCCTAACCTTCTATTTGGTATCATCGAGCTCGATTGCCATTAACCCATTTCAATTGAGACCCATCTTGTTCTTGGTGGAACTCAATCTCCGATTCTATTGCCTCCATCTCTCGATCTACTCTCTCTGAGCCCCTCTTCATCTGTGTTCTTCATATCAAACTTCAATTCCTCTCTTGCCATCAACAACAACTCTGGATTTCGATCTGCTCAACCAACGAACCCTAATCTCTATTTCTCACATTAGCAGAGATTGTACTCGATGTCGACTCGTCTCATCACTAAAGCCACGACCCATCTCTTCTTCTCGGTTTAAGCTCTCGAATTTCAGCCAGCCTCTCTCTGTTCTGCAACTTACCTCTCGATTTCAGTTTCAGGTGAAAGAATGACTTGAATGAGAAACTCTCAAGATGTATGGTTAGGTTGTGAGTGGGTGCGGATCAGGATCGGGTAATGGGTAGGGCCAGGCCAACCGGGTGCTACCCAAAGATACCCGTCTTTGGATAAGGGCTACCCAGTGTTAGTAACGCCTTTGCTTAGTGATAAGGGGCACCCGAATGAGAGCCCCTTAACCACCTCTGGGCTCCAAATAGTCTTCGCCTGTGAAATGACCTTTTTGCCCTTTTGGCTCAATTGGGTGATTCCTTCTTCTTTTCCTCCGTGCGACTCCAAAGTAGCTATAAAACTCAAAACAAGCGTAAAATACATAATTTACAAGAAAAATAGCAAAGAAAGCATAAACTACTAGATAGTAAATTAGGTGTATTCTACACCTATCATGAATCAACATACGAAATCTATCTGAACAATCCAAATATACAACGTTTTCGGTCCTGACAATGGGACAGTTTTTGCAACCTGAATTACAAGATTGGTTCCATTTCAATGGGATTGTTGTTCATCAACAACACGGCAGCAAAACAGTGTCGTGGAATGTGAACTTCGTCATCTGTTGGATTATCACAGCCTGGGTGCGCAGAGACCTACCATTCCAGCCAGCAGCCCGTATTGAGAAGAAAATATCTTGTTTAACCATTGACATAAGAAGAAATGAACAACATCCTGTACCTGAAGTCCAAGAGTCCATTTTCTCTCCACAGGAATCAGCCCTCATCTTGTATAACGTCAGACACCGACGGCGATAATGTCTCTTTGGAGACATGAAAACTATTGCTTCCAAGAGCAAAGGCTTCGACTATGATTCCCAGTCCCACCGAACTCCTCGCCTATTAATACCAGAAAACTCTATTAAGAACACGGCCTAATTAGGTTCGAGATTCAGAATCAGATTTCACCAAAATTAGGACACATTGAAAAATCAACAACACTGAGAACAAGCAAACTTAGAATAAAATTACATCAAAACTGGTCCAAAATCAAACACGCATTTCCATGGAAACTGTCAAAACTGCCCTCTTGACTATGTAGAAAACAAAAGAAGAAGATAAAAAATGAAAATTGAACAACATACTCTGACTAGGGTAACCACGAAAAGTCCATGGGATAATAGAAAGCCTTCACGAGTCTTTCACAAAGAGGTTGCGATAACATGCACGATGGTGAACATCCCTCGTTTGTACCATAAGTAAAAATGCCACATAATGGGCCCAATTGGTACTTGAATCATCTTTTGCCCTCATCCAAGCCCGATAACGGTCAACCTAAGCGGCCACTGACAGCTGCCCCGGTATTACAGAGATGAATTCAATGGCCCAGCTCAATTGTCAAAGTCAACGCCGGTCATTGGTCAAAGTCAACACCCGGTTAATAGTCAAAGTCAACCGTCGGTCAACTGTCGAAGTCAGGTTGCAAGTCGCACCTCTAGCCAATTTTCAATCTTGTAGCCAGTCCGCTAGCCATTCAGTAGGGTACTCTGACCGCCATCCGCAGTTTCTAGCCATGTCGCAGTGTGCTACTGTACCATCTTTACCCATGCCGCCATCCATTATGCATGTCACCGATCACCCATCATGCGAGAATTTAACAGTGAGGCATGAATGAGCAGTTTCATGCAAATTTAACATGGAGGCATGCAAAATCCAAAGAAGTGCGGTAATTAAAACAACATGCAGAATTAATCCAGTTTATGGTTAGGACGCATGCAGGGCATGGCCAGCAGGCATGCAGGGAAATTTAACTCAATTTATGTTATTTCGCAATTAAGAGAGGAGAGAATTCGCAACTGTATAAATAGGGACGCCCGATAGAAAATAAGGGGAGGCGAGGAAAGAGAAAAAACACAATGTAATTCTATTATCAATAAAAATCACTCCCCAAGGGGATTCGAGTGGATGTAAGCAAACCATGTCGAACCACGTAAAAACTGTGTTTCTTTTATTTGTTCTTCAATTCATCTCCTAGCCCTAAATACATACCAAATCATCTATTCATCGTGTTTCGTGCCTAGAATTTATTTTGGGTACAAACAATCCCAGTTGTACACCCGAGCGATAGTGGCTGGGTACAACAAAGAATTGATGACAAATAAAATATGATAAAGAAAGTTGGAAGTAAACGATATACCTGTCTTATCCTCACTTGGTCTCTTAAGAATTGTAGATCAGCAATAAGGACCTCTAAGCTTGCCTTCGCATTCTCAAGATTCTTTTGTAAAAGAGCACTGGCCTGCCAAAAATCATCCTAGAAGTTGGTATTCCTTGATTTTGATTGATACCAATATAGTGGGTTGTAATTCTGCGATAAGACAGTGTGATTGGTTTCCTCCAGGACATAGCTACTCCCTCCGTCTTTAAAAGATAGGCTTATTTTCTTATTTGGGTATTTCAAAAAAATAGGCCTGCTTCCATATGTGGAAAGTCAAATGTTATGATTTGTTCAGTATACCCAAAGAGGGGACCACTTCTCTCTCTCCCTTTTTCTATCTTAATATTAAAGGGCCACTTTTCTCTCCAATCTCTCTTATAACAAATGAGTGAGGAGCAAGGATAGATTAGGAAAAAACATGAAAAAGTGGCTACAATGATTAGTTTTTTTAATTTTTGTGAAAACCAAACAAGCCTATCTTTTTTAGAAAACAGAGGGAGTAATATTTATGTGTCTAAGGGTCCACAAGAGTGTCATCACGTCAAAAGAACAGTTTGTGTTCTTATCCCTAACACTGGGATCATGCAGATACTACTAAACGAAAAATTCTCAATAAATGTAGCTCTTTACTTGTGTATTCCAAGATGAACATTTGCTACCAGCCACAGACATATGGAATATGACTCCTCGATGCGGGCCCGTGAATATGTGCCTTCCGAAACTTCAAAATCGGCTGTTAGTTCCTTCAGGAACCCTCTTGGCTACTTTTGTGCCTAGTCAGCGAATCCACATTAAAACGCGGGCCCGTTTCGTGAATTACCGAACATGGTACGCGTATAATTATATGGAGGTATCGGTGACAAAAAAAAAAGATTGATCTTCCAGGTTTAGAAATTGAAGGCATTCATGGTAGAGAAAAAATTCATGTTATGTGTGCAAAACATTTCATCAATTGATGGTCTTAATAAAAGCTACATCAAAACAATAATAATAATATCTTCAAACAGAGGAATCGGTATATTACAAAGCAAAGCACACAGAGATTTGAAAGAAAATGATAATCGAGCTGGATAGATATCGATGGACCAAGTACTAATATGTGATCACATGTAGTTTTTGGCCAATCAATATATATATAATATAACACCTCTAAATGATCTTATTGCCGAAGAAATAATACACAACAAGTGAATAAAATTATAAATAAACCCCCCAATAATCCATTCAACACCATCCTTATAGTAGAAGAGAAAGAAAAAGATTTTCATTAAACACAGAAGTGTCCGTACATCACATTAAATACATGATAGACTCCCCGACAAGAAACAATCACAAATACACACGTGGTTAAGTCGTGAGCCATACAAAGGAAAAGACAGTGTATAAAGTTGTAGTAACAAGACACTCAGAATCAGTAATAACAATACATCATGAAAAGCAGTTTTATCACTAGCCTCCTCAAATCGAAAAGGGTGATAAAACTTTCAGTTTGTTCTTCAGAAAAGCAAAGCGAGGTCCTGCAAGTCCTTTAGTAAAGATGTCTGCAAGTTGCTGAATAGTTGAAATATAGGAAACCTTCAGAGAGTTAGATTGTACCAGTTCACGAATGAAATGATAATCAATAGCTAAATGCTTCATTCTGCTATGTAGTACAGGATTAGAAGCTAGAGAAATGGAGCTTTTATTATCACATAACAAAAATTTGAGGAGATGTAGGGAGAAAACATGAAGATCTCTCGAGAATTTGACACACCCATGGATTTCAACAACGGTAGTTGCCAAGCACTTGTATTCAAATTTTTCCGTTGAACTCCTAAAAACGAGAGGTTGCTTCTTAAACGGGGACAAGATATAGGATTATTACCAAAAAATAAACATAAAACACACTTGTTGATCTCCTTGTATCAGGAGGCTCCCAATCAGCAGATGGAAATCCCTTAAATAGTCAGAAGACCCTTAGTGAAAAGAATGCCATGACCAAGTGTGCCTTTAACATACCTTAGCATTCTTTTAGTTGTAGTTAAATGAACAGGTTGTTGGAGAGTGCATAAATTGACAAACTTGGTTAATTGAATATGTAATTTCAGGTCTTGACCAAGTTAAGTATTGTAGAGGTCCAACAAGTGACCTGTACTCAAATGGGATTTTGTAAAATCTCACCATCTTTATCACTTAGTTTAGTACCAGGTGGACAAGGATAACAGCATGGCTTTGCACCAAACATATTACACTTTTGAAGAAGATCAAGATTGTACTTAGTCTGATGAAGAAAAATACCAGATGCATTTCTTTTAACTTCCATTCCCAAAAACTAGTTTAAATAACCTAAATCTTTAACAGGGAAAAACTTGTTGAAGAATGAGATAACTTCATTACAGTAAGTAGAAGAGCTCCCTGTAATAAGAATGTCATCAACATAAACTAAAACAATTGTTATCCTTGAACCAATCTTCCTGACAAATAATGAAGTATTTGCTAAAGAAGGTTTGAAATCCGATTGAAGTAGAACATCTAGAAGTTTCTCATACTAGGCTCTTGGTGCCTGTTTTAGCCCATAGATGGATTTATTAAGTTTACACACATACTCATGATGTTCCTTGCTTTGAAATCCAGGTGGTTGCATCATATAAACTTCTTCTTGTAAATTCCCATGAAGAAAAGCATTACTGACATTAATTTGTTTGATATCCCAATTAAATTTAACTGCTAAAGAAATAACTATTCTTATGGTAGTTGGTTTGACAACAGGACTAAAAGTTTCTGTGTAGTCTAAACCCTCCATTTGATGAAATCCCTTAGCCACTAGTCTTGCTTTAAACTTGTCAATAGTTCCATCAGGGTTATATTTTAGTCTAAACCTACTTGCAAACCACCACATTTTGTGATGGATGTGGTGGTACTTTACTCCAAGTATTAGCATCTAATAATACTTGTTGTTCAACAACCATAGAATTTTTCCATTTGGGATGTTTATTTGCTTGTGTAAAGCAAGTTGGAATAGGTGGAGGTACTTCAGTAAGTAAGGCAGTTGGTAGAACATGTTTGGTAGCAAAAAAAGTTTTTGGTTTAAAAGTACCAAGTTTGCTTCTAGTTGTCACAGAATGAGTAGGTTTAACAATAGAAGGTAACCGAGTTGTACCTGAGATAGTGGAAGTACTTGATGTTGTTGAAACATCATGAGTAGTCTCTGAAAAAGTAGTTGTTGTAGTACCAAGTTTTCTTCTAGTAGTCATAGAATGAGTAGGTTTAACAGTAGAAGGTAACCGAGTTGTAGCTGAGATAGTGGAAGTACTTGATGTTGTTGAAACATCATGAGTAGTCTCTGACAAAGTAGTTGTTGTAGTTGTTGAACCACTAGTTTTTGAACCACTAGAAGTAACACCAGCGGAAGTAGATGGTAACACTGTAGAAATCTTCTGAAGTACAGCTGTGTCAATATCAGAAGTAGTGACAAGAGTATCTGGTAATGCTGGCAAGCAAGACTTATAAGGAGTAGTATGAGCCAGAGGAAAGCAAGTTTCATCAAAAACTACATGTCTTCTAATACAAACTCTACTAGTGTTATAATCCAAACATCTATACCCTTTATGATTTGCACTATAACCCAGAAAAATACAAGAAATGCTTCTTGGTTGCAACTTATTAGATGTATAAGGTTTTAACCATGGAAAGCAAAGACAGCCAAAGCATTTTAAGAATGTATAATCTGGTTCTTTCTCAAATAGAGCTTGATAAGGAGAGTTGGATTGAAGCAATTCAGTAGGAAGTCTGTTGATCACATAGTTTGCTGTCTGCAGAGCATCAACCCAATAATATTCAGATAATCCAGACTGAATTAAAAATGTTCTAGTAATCTCCAAAAGATGTTTGTGTTTTGACTATGCAACCCCATTTTGTTCAGGGGTATGGGGGCAAGTCAGTTCATGACTAATACCAGTAGAATAAAGGAAATTTCCTAGCTCATTATTTACAAATTCTCCTCCTCTATCTGTCCTTATTGTTGAAATATGTGAAGATAACAGCTTTTCAGCAAAAGACTTATAATACTGGAAAATAACTTTAAAATCACTCTTAGCTTTAAGTGGATAGACCCAACAAAATCTTGAAAAATCATCAATGATATTGACATAACATTTGTATCCAAGTACAGAGTGAACTGAGGCATGTCTCCATACATCCATATGAAGCAACTGTAGAGGATAAGTAGAAACTGAAGATGAAATAGAAAAAGGCTGCTTATGACTTCTTGCTAACTGGCAGTCATTACAAAACAAAGGTTTACTAACCACATTATTCAATCCTAAAGACTTACAAACTTTAAACATAGACTCAAAAGAAGAGTGAGCTAATCTTCTATGCCAAAGTTGAGCCGGTATCATTGTTCTTGAAAAAGTCATGCAGTGAGTTGAAATAGGTGGGTGAGAAGCTTTGCAGTACAGAGGATATAGACCATTCTTAATTAGTTGGACCTTGATGTATAGTCTTCCCCAATTTGAGATCCTTTATTGAATAACCATTTGAGTCAAATGTTAGGGAACACATTATCACTAGCAAACTTATGAAATGAAATTAGGTTATTAGATAATTGTGGTGCATGAAGTATATTGTTTAGCTGAAAATTATGATGTGGTACTGAAATTGTAGAATTACCTAGATGAGAAATAAACATACCTTCACCGGAGGCTGTCTTGATTTTATCAGAACCATTATAAGGAGTAGAATTACTCATATTTTGCATATTTGTTGTTAAGTGATTGTTTGCTCCAGTGTCAAAATACCAAGGACTTTCTCCAAGAATTCTAGGATTATAAGAACTAGAAGCCATTATAGATGATATGTTTGGAGATGTAGAGTGAACTTGATAAGAAAAATTACCTCTATGACGACATTCTGCAGCTGAATTTCCATACTTACAACAAATTTGACAAAGAGGCCTATCTTTTCTAGGTCTTGATGCAGAATAAGAACTGGATCCATGAAAACCATTACCAGGAAAACCATTGTTAGAGGTAAAACCTTGAAATCTACCACCACCTCTTCCTTGATAATTTCTCGCCTCTTACCACGAAAACCATTACTTCTACCACCTCTAGTATTCAAGAATGACCATTATTGTAACCAACTGAAGAAGAACTTGAATTTGCCAAAAAAGCTTTAGAATTAGCATCTTGCATAAGAGATTGTTTCGATTCTCGAGAGAATAATCTCTTCACCGAGAAGAAGATTGGTAAATTTCTAAAAGATAACGGCGGATCTCTAATTGGTGATTGAAGTGCAGAATGATGAATATTGTAAGGCAAACCTCTTAACACGTAAAACTAGTAATTCACCTGTCACCAATAGTAGATCCACAAGCTACAAGAGAGTCACGAATTTTACTTATCTTTAGATGTAAGTAGTAATAGTAGAGGTACCCAATTGCATTTTGAAGCTTTGTCCTCAAATCGAATCGCGTGAGTAGATGACTAAGAACCAAATCTTTCTTGTATAAATCCTTTGATGTGTAACCAAAGCAAACATAAGAAATCACAAAGAGGAGAGGTTAATTATTGAGAAGAAGAAGTATTGTAGTATCAATATCTTGCCAAGAAGTATAGAGAGGATTCATAGTTTGAGTCGATCTAGTTGTTGTAGTAACAAATTCCTCAGGACAAGGGATATCACCTGTAACATAACCAAGAACATGAAACTTCTTCATTACTGGAGTAATTAGGGTTTTCCATGTCAACCAATTGTCTTCTTGTAATTTGAGAGGGATGATATTAGAGAGACTATGAAGAGGAATTGAAGTAATAGAATTATTTGAGGGAGGTTCTTGATTTCTTGACATTGTTAAAGAAAAATTGCAGGAACAAGAAAAGTTGCAGAAAAAGGTTATTAATGGCGGAATTTGTGTAGGATCGAGATGAGATGAAAACCTAGATATCGTCTGATACCATAGTAGAAGAGAAAGAAACAGATTTTCATTAAACACAGAAGTGTCCGTACATCACATTAAATACATGACAGATTCTGACAAGAAACAGTCACAGCCACACACGTGATTAAGTGAGAGCCATACAAAAGGAAAAGACAGCAGTATAAAGCTGTAGTAACAAGACACTGTAACTGTAATAACAATACACTGTGAAAAGCAGATTTACTGCTACTACCTTACACTTTAACACACTTATCCGGCCGTGCACAACCACTAGGTGGACAATCGCACTGTAATCCACCGCAACACACGCCAAATTCTTCACATCGTTGGCCCAATTTCAAACATGGTCTACATGCAAGACCTTCAAGACCATCAAACTGGCAAGTAAGTCCACCACAGCACTGGTTCGGGCCGTCACCACACGTCTCATTCTCTTTCAGACATGGTGGTTCCTTGCATGTCCTCAAACCCGAACCACTTAATAGACTGCAGTCAAACCCATCACAGCACGGGTGGTCCACACACGACTCACCCGCCTGCTTACATGTTTTACATCTGAACAAATTAAGGCTATCATCTACTATTATGCAAGCAAGATCATCGCAGCACTGGCCGAACCCATCAAGGCACGACTCATTCTCGCCCTTACATGGTTGTGAATTGACAGAATAAAACAAAACCGAGAAAATCATCACCACCAACAACAGAAAACTCTTTGCGATCTTACTCTCCATCTGATATCTTGTCTAAAAAAATTTTGGTGTAATTCTTACGATACAAGTGTATCCATATATAGAGCTTCCGGATCATTGACTTAGCCTTATTACTAGGGGCCGGCGGATTTAAATCTGACTAAGAGCACCAATATTAGTTATTAATCCTATTCTATTATCTATTATAAAAGTGCAACGAACTTTGCACGATTCAATATATTATTCGTATTTATATAGAGTGGCACGAACGTATATGGATTATACACCCTTTTTCTTAAATGATATTCCCACCATCTTCCAGGCTATAATAGCATGTTTGGATAACAGAAGTGCAGAGTGGCACGCACGTATACAGGCTATCAGATTAAGAGTGCATACGATATTCAACACTAAACAGTATAATATGGTATAAAAGTTAGAGGCGTGCGTGATAAAATAATCAAACAATACGGTAAGCGCTTTAACTTGAGTTGTACACCATCTGGTCGCTAGTGTATTTATCTGGTTATTGGAGATGAAACTGGAATCTTGCAGGCAAAAAGTACGACTTTGCAAAACTGTCCACATCTTGCAAACGTCAGACACCGATGCCAATAATGTCTCCGAGTGAGACATGAAAACTACTGCTTTCAAGAGCCAAGCTTCAGATATGATCGCCACCGAATTCCTCGCCTACTAATATAAAAAAAACTGTAATAAGAACACGGCCTAGTTAGGTTCGACATTCAGATTTCACCAAAATTAAGAGACACATCGGTACTAATCACTGACAAGAAAAATCAACAACACTGAACACACAAAATAAGAATAAAATTACATCAAAACTGGTCCAAAATCAAACACGCATTTCGGCGGAGAACTATCATAACTGCCCTCCAACTATTTAGGAGAAAAAATAAAGATAAAAAATGCAAATTGAGCATACTCTGACAAGGGTAAGCAGGAAAAGGCCATGCGATAATAGAAAGCCTTCATGAGTCTTTCACAGCAGTTGCAGTAACTTGCTTACTTCTGTACTGGTGAACATCCCAGTTGTACACCCGAGCGATAGTGACCTGGTACAACAGCAATTGATGATTAGCGAAAACTTCAAATAAGATAGGATAAAGAAAGTTGGAAGTTAGAGATATACCTCTGTTATAGTCGCATTGTCTTTTTAGAATTGTAGATCAGCAATAAGGACTTCTAAGCTTGCCTTAGCATTATCAACATTCTTTTGTGGAAGAGCACTGGGGCTGCCAAAAATTACCCTAGAAGTTAGTATTCCGATATGGTGGGTTATAATTCTGCGATAAGACAGGTGAGTGTAGCTCAATACTGATATGATATTTTTCCTCGGGGACACGCTAACATTTATGTGTCCAAGGGTCCAGAAGAGTGGCGGCATGTCAAAAAAGAACAGTTTTGTGTTCTTATCCTGAAGACTGGTATTGCAGTACTGCTAAATGAAAAAAATTCTCAATAAACGGACCTCTTCACTTGTGTATTCTAGCATGACATTTGCTCCCAGCCACAGACATACAGAGTCCGACTCGACGTGGCCCATGAATATGCCTTCCAAACTTCAAAATCGGCTATTATTAGTACCTGCAACCAGATGGGTACGAAGAAAAAAAGTATCAATATAGCAGGGGGAGCCTTGGGCCCTATTGAAGCACTAAGTACATCACACTAAGTTAGACTCCCAAAATGAACTATTCAAACCCATTATAGAGAGCAAGACAGAATATTCAGCTCTGATGAAGCAGATGGCGGCTCCATGTGATCTAAACCAGGAAGCAATTGTACCAATAAACTCGAGTTGTTCAGCTTAAGATTTCCAATTTAAGTAACTAAAAACAAAGCTCTTTATACTGACCATCCAATAAAAGAATGTGGGTCTTATGGTAATGCATGACGCAAATAACAACTGACCAAACCCAGTTAGGAAGTTCATAAAAGAAGGCAGCATCGATAACTGTCTTTTTGGTAGCAGATGCCCAATAGTGGTACAGAAAATCAAACAAGAACCGACACAGCTGCAATTCAAACGGGGCCACTTAAATTTTTGGCATGGTTCAGCGTCATTATTAATCCGCAGTTGTTCATCAGGAACACATTTTCGGAAAGAATATAAACATTATGGCTGAAAATAAGCTGGGATGAGCCAGGACTAAAACAAGATACAGTATGAGGCCAAGCCTCAAGCTTAAGACGTAATGAGTTGGTCCAGTAACTCAGAATTTCCCCATAGCCATTTGAGATGATAGAGGATAACAGACGACATAAAATAAAAGATTAAAGGACTAGGACGATTGGACTCGTTTTGAACGAAACTCGAAACTCCCTGCTTGACCAAAGTAAAGGCTGGATAAGCCTGGGCAGCTGGGCTCATGCAAAGAAATGAAATGATAACCAAAATCACCTTTACTATTAATAAATAAATTATATACTGATGTCCCAGTGTTACTGAATCTCTACTGACATAGAGATACAAGATAAATTTAGACTAGCTGAAATCGTACAACTCAGTTGCACAGACAAGACAGTTTACTTCATAAAAACAGCAAGAAGCAGTAAGATTGCTTTTAAGTCTTCTCTAGTTAAGTTTGTCCAGATAAAACACACATCAATATTATTAGACAGGCAGACCTTTATCGTGTTCTCAAGTGAAATAAAATGATGGTTCAACTCAACCGAATCACAGTTCAAGTTTTAACCAGAGACTCAGCTTTTATTGTGAATTTAAAGTGTCTGCACATATCACCAGTTCAGTAGTTGCATTGTGAGCTACATATACTAAAATCTAGCAAGTACGAGAACAGAGAAAACTGAAAGTAAGTTTAAGCACCTGAAGTTCCCGCTGCTGAGCAAGAAGTTTCATTTCAAACACCTTGTACTAAGCCCAGCTTCATCTAGCTCCTCCCTTCCATTAGAAATACGGGTTTTGTCTTCTTGTGCACCCATACATACGATAAGACCCAATGAAAGGCAATGGAGAAAGTGAACAACCAATAGCATTAGGAGAGAGAGTGTAAATTTAAGTGGATTTTTCAATTTTTCTCTCCGTAAAAACAAAATTAACACCCTCTCTCCTAGTGCTATTGGTTGCTCACTTTTTGAATCAGTTATCTGGAAGATTTTCACGAACACTTGGAACATCTATAATATGATCTTTATAAAATTTGCGATTTAGGCAAGAGCTTATTTTAGGATGCATTCTGTACTGCATGTTGAGAAGGTCCTCAGAATGCCCAAACAATCTCAACCTTCCAAATAGACTTCTTCCAAAGCCAGCTTCGACAGATACCTTACATTACAGTGCATTAAAAATATTAAGAACGAAACTTCATGTTAAAATGAAGAAAATGATGTTATACTTACCCTGCTTTTGACCCTAGCTTGTGGATGGCACTCATCGCCAAGCGTGTTGCATTGCTTCAAGCTGCATGGGAATCACTGATTCACACTCTTTCAAGTGAGCAGTTTCATCAACTACCAACAAATCCAGTGGTTCTAGGACTACCTCATGCAGATTATATGAGCTTGACTCTGTGGATAAAAAGAGGGATGAATTTTTCAAACAGAACTCTGTTAAGAAACTTCTGTTGGTGGAACTTGGAAGGCGATCAGCCAGAGAATGACTGAAATATCTTAGGACCTGCACTTTCAATCCTCATCTTGTGTAATGTGGCTGAAATATAATTAAATGCCCGACTTTAGTGTGCCTCCTTGGAATAATTTTCTTGTCGTGCAAAAGAGTTCCTCTAATTCCTTGTCAGTTACCCGACTTTGAGAGAGCAAAATTTCAAAAGATTCAAGCAAACCACAAAGAGTAACCATCTTTTCAAGATTCTCCTGCAAAATAAGTCTTTTAGGAGATGGATGCATAAAATTCTGATGCTTCTCTTGGGGGTACAGCTAATTGGTCTTTGCAAACTTGTGAAGTGACATGTGGACTTCAGAATTAGTTCCAATTTTCTTCATTACATGAACCTCTGTAATCACTTCATTCTCTCCAAAGTTAAAAGATTCCGAGATACACAATTTTCAAGAAAATACCATGGAATCGAAATGTTTCTTCCGACCAGTTAATGGAGCAAAACACTCGAGAAGACTGTCCACACGATGATCCCCTAATAAGCAACCTGACTTGTTCTTTCCATAGTATGATCCGCAAGTATCTTTGTGAAGGTTTAAGATATGTAGCACATGTTCAGCAGAGCACTGTTTTTGGGGCACAAGCAAGTGTTCTACAATTCATACTCAGCAAGCTATACAGTAATATACTGATGATTTTGGTTTTTCCTGTCGCAGGTGGACTCCAAACAAGTTTCACAGTTGACCTGTGGTTACAATGCACTGCAGATATAGTACCCAATACCACTTCTTTTGAGATTCATCAAGAGCCAGTAAGAACTGTGAATCAACTTTTCCGGCTCAAATCCTGTCAACTTGTGCAGAGCATAGACCACAATTTTTCTTTACCTAAATCTTACTACAATTTGCTTGAGCAGAGCATACATTCTCTACCTCTTTTTTAGCTTTCTCTTTTTTATAGCCGGTACTCTGATTGTGGTCTCACTGCACTCAAATAGGTACTCAATCAGCCAATTCTCCAATGGCATTCCCCAAAATGGGTCTTGAGGTCATTATTTTAGATTTCGGATCCAATACACTTTGCAACTTCTCTAGTGTTTTCATCCATGTTGCTGTATTTGGTGTCTTTGAGAATTCTTTACTCTTTAGAAGATCCCCATGAGCCACATAACCACATAACCATCTCCTCCAACGACTAGGTATCCAGAACACTTTCCGACCAATGTTTTGACATTCTCATATGAGACCTGACAGCAAAGTAAACACCAAACTTTTATAACAAAGAAGAGGAGAAAAATAGTCAAGATATAATCAATAAGAATAGGGTTGGAAGTGGAGAAAAGTGATCACTTAAATCAGCTTCCGTCAGAAGTGATTGTGGCATACACCTAAGTCATCACCAATTTATAGAAACACTAAAATTTCTTCACACAGTAATAGGAAATAATTAGTTTATATAAATACAACAAGTACCAGATGAACACTATCAGTACAGGGTATTTTCTACTACTGTATTAAGAAATTTTAGTGTTCCTACATATTATAGCATTCGACAAGCAGAAAAAGTTGAAACCCGAAATCTTAAGTTACGGAAAAAGTTTTCTCAAACGTGCATGATTTTTCCTTCAGCAATAATAAAAATTGAGATGTATGTTTTACAGTTATCTTAACAACTACATACACCAAACTCAGCCAGGACTTCCTACAAAAATAGTACACCTCAAATATAACGAAAGCACAGCATTGTATTTCGCATAATAACAATCAATAGATACAACTACCCAGTGCAATTTTATGCTTCCGATACAAAAATCGAGTGAAATTTTGTGTACAGTCTTTGTAATTTCAACAATACCAATTCACATCAACAAACATTTTATGATTTGTGTATGCATCATATCTCACATGCACCAATTCCCAATGTAAGTACTACGATATAACGAAATCAATTAAAAGACAAACGTCAAATACTAATGAGAAGAATAACACTGACAAATTTATTGTTCCTGGTGCAGAAGTACTTTCATCCTGACATCCAACCAGAAGCTCATCATGGTCGTGAAGTAGACGACTCTTCTTTAGTACTTTTTACTTGTTCTTACCTGCACAATATGTTTAGAAACAGACAAATTAGTTTCTAATTACTAGGGTTTTGATAATAATTCAAAATGAACACAGTCCAAAAATTAAAACCCGCATAAATTTGTTGAATAATCATCAATTTGTTTATAAACCCTAGAACAACATACGAAGGGACAAACAGGAAAGAAGCTTACCCCAAGCTCGTACAATACGCCGTTGTTTTCTTTATCCTAGACAAATTTCAGATCAATTTTTGAGAATCAGATTGAGAGAGTCTTGGGATGGTGGTGGTGGAATCAAGAGGAAGAAAATTGGAGACATCGAAAGAGAGTGAAGGAGGTGGTGAGGCAGAGAAGAAGCGACAGCAAGAAATGATTCTCTTATGTGTAAGAGTCGGGTTAGGGTTTGTTGGCAATGTGGCACTATTTCGTCTTAGAGTTAGTGAGCTTTGGACGCTCTAGTTCTGTTCACCCCAAAGCTTTGTTTGTTACTAAAATTTATGATTATCTATTTATGATTATAGAAAATCATAAATTGATAAATGATTTTGGGTTAATTTGCATTACCTCCCTGGCCAAGATCATAATTAGCGTTACCTCCCCTACAGAAATTAAATTAGTGAAACCTCCCCTCGTTACACGTGGACTTTGGCTATCCCAAATAGCTGACTTTGTACACGTGGGCCAGGCTTTTACACGTGGACTTTGACTTTCCAGCACCTCCCCGACCAAGATCATAATTAGCGTTACCTCCTGACCAAGATCATAATTATCGTTTACCTCCCTACCAGTTTTTACACGTGGGGAAAGTCAAAGTCCACGTGTAAAAATCGGGGTCCACGTGTACAAAATCAATGACTGGGATAACCAGATTTTGAACGGAAAAATGTAACGAGGGGAGGTTTCACTAATTAAATTTTTGTAGGGGAGGTAACGCTAATTATGATCTTGGACAGGGGAGGTAACGCAAATTAATATAATCATTTTAAAAATAAATTTTTCCAAACATTTTTTTCAGATAATTGATTTTCTTAGAATGATGATCTCAAAAACGAGAGGAAAAAACAATAATCTAGTATATTTTTTTAGTCCTATGTTATTTTTTTGTCTCTCTCTTGATAGTTTAAAGAAAATAAGAAGAAAAAATTCAATTTGAGCTCCTTAGAAAAAATAATTGATTATAATAAATATTCAAAACAACTTTTACTTTTTATGGAAATAATGGATTTTTTCAATTATGATTAAAATAAACAATTATTATAATGGTTACCAAACGCATATATAATCTATTATAATCGCATAATGGTTTATAAGTGATAATCCATTAAAAATAATGGTTACCAAACAACCCCAAGCCTAACCCTAGCTAGTCCAAAATTCCCCAGTCCGACAAATGTCAAGAATTGGGACGAGAGGCAATCTCAAGCGAGATTCTTAAAATAAGCACGAATAATATGTGCATCTGAATCTAATTAAAAACAAGCACGAATAACCCGAATACCATAGTTAACAACGCTTGTTCTTGAAAATCTACCGAAAATAAGTGATGAAAACGTGATGAGCACCGTCATATATTTATTTTTATTTTGAAGTTGCCAGTATGATTGGGGGCATCATGTGTCTAATATACGCAAGAAATGTTTGTTGGAGATAAAGAGACATCTCCAAAGTGTGTGATGGTTCACATAAGACACATCAATTCCCATTAGACACTATTGATATCTACTGGAAATGAAGAGGCATCTCCAACAGACATGAATCCTCTATAAGTAGTGATGATTTGGGTTTACTTCCAAGCATTGAAAAAACATCAAAATTCTCCGATTCCTTTTCTCTCTAAGCATCATTAGAATCCATAAAACTGCGTGTTCTTCATTGGGTCAAGGGAGTACAACTCTTGAATTCAACAACGTTGTTATGGCTTCATTATATCCTAAAAGCAATATTTCATTGACCGGTTGTACTCGTCAATTATTTGGGAATGGTCGAAATATTTGATGAAACGAATTGCAAGGCCTTGAAGTTAGGGCTGTCAATGGGTCCGGTTCCTCCCGGGTACCATACTACCCGGAACCGGACCCAGTTATTTTTTTCGGTTCCGGGTCTTACCGGTTCCGGGTCCGGTTCCTTATTTAGTGAGCCCAGAACCGGACCCAATAAAATAGCCGAGTACCCACCGGTTCCGGGTATTAAACGGGTATCTCTTATTGAGTTCTAGGCATACAAATCTTCAGTGGTACTGGTCGTCTACAAAGGCAATAGAATCTTAATTGTTAAATGTTCAAGGCATAAGCATATCTCTAGTACGAAACTATGAATTCAGCAATAATTGAAACAAACAATTCCCGATTAAATCAGATACCAATCACTTGAACAATTAACCAAACAAGCTTAAATTAAATCCAATAATGAGATAAGTACAAGAAAATTGAAACTAAGAACTAGAACAACCCAATCATCCAGTACCAAAATCTAAGTTCCTAAACAATTAATTAAATCCCTAGCCTAATCCTGCCATCATCCATGACCATATATTAGAACCATCTGAATACAGTACCATCACCATTAACATCAAGATCTGGACATTTGCTAAAATGAACTACCGAATGAAGAGGAGTAGAAATAATTGTAACCAATAAACAGTCTCAAAATTTCAAAAACTAAACAAGTAACTATATTGTGATCAATCCAAATCCTTTAATTAAGAATCACAGATATACAATTGACAGAGAACAAGTTTAATTAAGTAACTTTTATTCTTAATTACTTAAAGAGGATGAAAATTTATCCATGTAACATATGAAAACATGACTTGTAATATATGAACAGACGGAAATTTTATCAAGAAGGAAAACAATTACGGAGCAATTTTGAGTGGAGATTGGAAAAGAAGATGAAAGCAAAAGTTTGATGCGGCAAGTTTAGGTTTAGGTTATGTTTGTCTGAAGTTAAGACTATATATATCACCCTTCACATGACGAAATTAACCTTTGGACCACTATAATTTATGATACCCGACTACCCGCGGGTACCCGACGGGTAGGACCCGGATGGAACCGTTTATTACCGGGTCCATGCGGGTCTACCCGATTTGGACCCGAATCACTAATGGTCCAGCTTTGGGACCCAGACCCGGACCCAATTCTCCTGGTCCGGGTCGGGTCCGGCATTTGGGTACCCATTGATGACCCTACTTGAAGTGTTAGTACAACATTATTTTCGTACTCATATTTGTCATCCTCTGGTATCCAATTTCCAACATGAACCAGCCTCTTATCGACACGTATTTGTTTTTAAAATTCTAAGGTTGCCTTATAGCAATCATAGTGTGTTTTTTAAAATTTCAATTATACCACTAAGGGCATTTATGAATGTTCACAGGGATATTTTGAAGTCCCATCGAAAGTAAGGGCATTTATTCAATTTTGGATATATGCCAAATATACACCCTTTGTTGTGTCGGTCATGACTCATTTGAGTTGCATTTTCTCCGACTTTTCCACCTTCAAGTGTAAACATGGGTGAGAATATGTATGTTCCGAGAGTGCAACGATAGTTGAGCTCTTACATTGGATAAGGGCAGATGTCAGGGTTTTTTTTCTGGATGAAGAATGTATTTTTATTACTTCAGTTGTAACTAATAGAAAATAAAACACAATCTCCAAACGATAAGCAGTTCAAACATACATAAATTAGTAATTACTCCTTCCGCTTCAATTTAGATGATAAGAGTTTTTACGCAGTTTAAGAAATTGAGAGATAGTAAAATTATATCTTTGCCCTTCAAAAAAAGTCTTCAAATATAAATTGCTATTAGTGTATTTAAAAATAAACTTATGTGGAACAAAAATAACCATAAACACTCTTCTAAATTGAACGGATGGAGTACTAAACTACTAATTGTAAATAAAAGGGTTACGTCCTCCATGCTTTGATTAACAAGAGCCCGCAGTCATCAAAAGAACTCTTCCTCGGTGCAAGCTCCCTTTCCACTCCAGGCGGCGCCAAACTTGGCAAGGAAGTCCGCTGGTTTGTTCCATTCTTTCACATGGGCTTCTACCAAACCTTCATCACATCGATAGTAACGCTGACCCTTTTGCACTATTTCTCTCACCATCTCGTATACAAGATCAAATGGTTCTTCTTTCTTCAATTTACTTTGCAGACAAGGTCGACAGACTAAATCAAATTGATCATCGTGGTGATAAAGACACTCACCCTCATCATTGTCGATGAAGCAGTCACCAAGTGTCTCACAAACCCTTTGCGAATTGCGTGACGCAAGATATTGCCTCAATGTCACGAGAGATGGCAAGATCCAAACCGCTTTGGAGTCCCTCCATGGTATGAAAGTATTCGAAATCCAAAGTTTGGAGCCTCCAAAGCCAAAGACAACGGAGTACCATCACCGCACCGCAAAGATTGCCCCATAACCTCGCGTTGCCTCCTTGGCTGCTGTTCTTTGTGTAATACCCATCAAAAGTGGTAGGAACACACCTTTCGTGTCATGAAGAGGCAGTTCTATGCAAGTCGTATGAGAGGTGTGGGATGATTCTTCAACCTTGGTCGTAGATAGCCTCTCGCCCAGACGTGCAACATCTGATATAGGTGTTGTTGAAGGTGCAGATGTCTTCTTAGCATTAACATTATCATCGTCAGTGTCAAAAGTGTAACTTAGAACTCTTGTTTCAACAATTTCATCTGATTCTCCTGTTTGAGCTCTGTAAAATCTGACAAAATCTTCGTCATTTTTCTTGTTGATCTCTTTCCTTTCTAGTCTGGACTTGTTTCTGGTTTCAGACGCACCACCATCGGGCTCCATATCAGTAGTGTCAATGAACTGATCAGCCACCAAAAAGTTCTATTATATCTCTTCTTATGTTGTGTCCACCCAAAAATCTCTACTATATCCTCTCAAATCGTTTCAGGCCGCCTCTTATTTATACACAAAAATTGATGATTACACTTCTTACCATTAGAATTAGGAAACAAAAAGTTATATCTATTGAAATATAAACCAATTAGGAATGGTGTTATTTTTTAAAGGGGCTAGCAAAAACTAAATACACGTCCACTGATTAACTTAACCTCGGGCAGGCTTACCCTTCCCTACCCAAGTTAAGGTTTGCTGTAAACGTGTTGAAATCCTATAAAGGAAAAAATTGACGGCAAGAATTCATGTCAACCCCAAGGGCTTTATAATTACACGTGTCCAAATCGTAGAGAAAGAAAATTGACGGCCAGGATAGTCCTCCAACACCCATGCCTATAAATAAGATAGCTAGACGGGAATATTGAGAAGTCAACAACCGGCTAATTCAGAAGCAGACAAGCTCGATTAGCCGATTGAAGAAACATTTCAAAAACTCAAGAAACATTTTTAAAAACCAAAGTTGGACAAGTTCTTTTTATGTTAGTTCAATATTTTATCAGCCTTGTTGCTTTTGTAATAATAAATGCTTTAGTCTTTCACAGCAGTTGCAGCAACATGACTAGGTAACTTGCTTAGTTCTGCGCTGGTGAACATCCCAGTTGTACACCTGACCCGAGCGATAGTGACCTGGTACAAGAGCAATTGATGATTAGCGAGAAGTTCAAATAAAATAGGATAAAGGAAGTTGGAAGCTAAAGATAAACCTGTGTTATCGTCACTTGGTCCCTTGAGAATTAGATCAGCAATAAGAATTAAGGACCTCTAAGCATGCTTCAGCATTATTAAGATTTTTTTTTTGTAGAAGAGCCCTGGCCTGCCAAACAATTACCCTACAAGTTAGTATTTATTGATACCAATATGGTGGGTCGTAATTCTGCAATAAGACAGGTGATTGCAGCTCAATACTGATATGATCAGTGTTATAAAGTTCACGATATTCAGCGAGGTAAAGGGTAGAAGAGTAATATTGATTAACCGAATGACATGGGGTGTTCGGTGTTCCCTTATGTGGTTTTACTAAGCCAGCTATAACTTTTGCCTAAGACCAGAAACATATTAAATTTCACGCTTTCTGCTGAATACTAATGAGCATTGCCTAGACATGTCACTTATATTACCTTGTTTTTGTGTTCCGAATAATGTGAATCAAAAGAGTATTAGGGCTTAACATTTTATAAAACGTTTTCCATAAGACACAAACAAAAGCCAAGCTCTTTTAAGAATGTTTCCTCAAGGACATGCTAGCATTTATGTACTGGTACTGAAGAACTACCAAAAGAACAAATTCTCAAAAACGCACCTCTTCACTTATGTATTCCAGCATGACATTTGCTCCCAGCGCCAGACATACAGAGTCTGACTCCTGGATGCGGGCCCGTGAATATATGCCTTCGGAGACTTCAAAATCGGCTATTAGTTCCTGCAACCAGATGGTGATTCTGAGCCAACAATACGAAGAAAAAGTATCAATAAAGCAGGGGAGCCTTGGCGCCCTATTGAAGCACTAAGCACATCGCACTAAGTTGGACTCCCAAACCCATTATAGAGCAAGACAGAATATTCAGCTCTGATGAAGCAGATGGTGGTGGGCCTGGTGGCTCCATGTGATCTAAACCAGGAAGCAATTATTATACCAATAAACTCGAGTTGCTCACCAAGATTTCCAATTTAATTAACTAAAAACAAAAGCTCTTTATATTGATCATCCATCATCCAATAAAAGAACGTGGGTCTTATGGTAATGCATTATTATGCAAATAACAACTGATCAAACCCAGTTAGGAAGGCAGCATGGATAACTTTCTTTTTGGTAACAGATGCCCAAGATTGGAACAGAAAATCAAACAAAATCGACACAGCTGCAAAGAATTTGACTTTGAGGAAATGCTTTCAGCTGCCAGCACGTGGTGGGAGCTCATAAATGAAATTCAAAAGTTAAAAAACCAACTTAGACGATGCAATTCAAACGCCACCTAAAATTTTGGCACGGTTCTGCGTCATTATTAATCCGTAGTTGTTCATGAGGAACACATTTTCGGATACTGACGATGAATATAAACATTATGGCTGAAAATAAGCCAGGACTAAAACAAGATATAGTATGAGCCCAAGCCTCAAGCTTAAAGACGTAATGAGTTGGTCCAGTAACTCAGAATTCACCCATGGCCATTTGACATGATAGAGGATAACAGACAACATAAAATAAGAGATTAGAAGACTAGGACGATCGGACTCTTTTTGACAAAACTAAAAAATCCCTGCTTGATCAAAGTAAAGGCTGGATAAGCCAGGGATCATGCATCTTCAATCGGACTTGTTTTGCTATTTCAAATATGAATGATCAAAAAAATTAGACTATGAAAAAGTCAAATTGAACAACATACTCTGACTAGGGTAACCAGGAAAGGCCATGCGATAATAGAAAGCCTTCATGAGTCTTTCACAGCAGTTGCAGTAACTTGCTTACTTCTGCGCTGGTTAACATCCCAGTTGTACACCCGAACCATAGTGACCTGGTACAACAGCTATTGAATACTGGCGAAAAGTTCAAATAAAATAGGATAAAGAAGGTCCGAAGTTAAAGAATTACCGGTGTTATCGTCACTTGGTCCCTTGAGAATTGTAGATCAGCAATAAGGACTTCTAAGCTTGCCTTAACATTATCAAGATTCTTTTGTGGAAGAGCACTGGCCTGCAAAAAATTACCCTAGAAGTTAGTATTCCTTGATTTTCATTGATACCGATATGATGGGTTATAATTCTGCGATAAGACAGCTGAGTGTAGCTCAATACTGATATGACCATCATTATGAAGTTCGGCGAATTTAAAGGGTGAAAGAATAATACAGATTAAGAGGAGCATGTGGGTTGTTCCCTTATGTTACTAAGCCAGCTATAACTGTTGCCTAAGACCAGAAACACACCTTCTTTTTTTCTTTTTCTTTTCTTTTTGGCTTCAACTTACTATAGTTCCATTAAATTCCACACCTGAATACTGGTACTGCAGTACTACTAAAAGAAAAAAATTCTCAACAAACAGACCTCTTCACCTGTGTATTCTAGCATGACATTTGCTCCCAGCCACAGACATAAAGTCTGACTCCTCAATGCGGGCCAGTGAATATATGCCTTCTGGAACTTCAAAATCGGCTATTCGTTCCTGCAACCAGATGGAATGATGAAAAGTGATTATGAGCCAACAATACGAAGAAAAAAGTATCAATAAAACAGGGGGGGGCCTTGGCGTTCTATTGAAGAACTAGGCACAGCATACTAAGTTAAGACTCCCAAATGAAATAGTCAAACCCAAAAAGCAATTCTCCCAGGTGATTATGAGAAAGACAGAATATTCAGCTCTGAAGAAGCAGATGGTGGTGGGCCTGGTGGCTCCATGATCTAAACCAGAAAGCAGTTCTACCAATAAACAGAAGTTGTTCATGAAGATTTCAAACTTAACTAAAAACAAAAGCTGCCTCTTTATATAAACATTATGGCTGAAAATATGCCAGGACTAAAACAAGATATACTATGAACCCAACCATCAAGCTTAAGACATAAATGTATTGGTTCAGTAACTCAGAATTCACCCATTGCCAATGGAGATGACAGACAGCAAAAACTAAAAGATTAAAAGACTGGGACGATTGACCTCGTTTTGGACAAAATTCAAAAGTCCCTGCTTGATCAAAGTAAAGGCTGGATAAGCCCGGCACATGCATCCACAATCAGACTCGTTTTGCTATCTCTACTCTGAATGATCAAAACTTTGGACTAAGATAAGAATTGATAACCAGAACCAGCTTTACTTTAAAATAATGGCTGAAAGACTCAGCAGTCAGCACTGCTCGCCGCAATGGGCATACATGGAACTAAAGTAGAAAATGTCAATCAAAGCCTAGAATCTAGGGTGAACCAAGTGATCTATGGCATGAACTAGTGCCTGGAATGTTAATCTGCAACAAATTAACACAGACCATGAAATATGTTAAATCAAATTAGCATCTATAGAAATCTCAAATCTCCTACATTTCACAAAAAAACACATTGAGCATACCTTTACAAAGGTTTCGCACTATTGCCGTTACAACTGCCACTTCAACCATATTTTTCATACTATGCCCAACTTCATCTAGCTCCTCCCTTCATTAGAAATATGGGTCTTTTCATCTTGTGCATTGGCATTCGAGCAAGTGAACAACCAATAGCACTAGTAGAGACAGTGTATATTCAAGTGGATTTTTCAATTTTTCTCTCTGTAAGAACAAAATCAACACTCTTTCTCCTCATTCACTTTCTGAATGAGGAGGGACCAAACATAGGTCCCGGTAGATAAATATTGAAGATTTTCTCAAAGAACACTCCTAACATCTCTAATCTGGTCTTTATAAAATTTGTGGTTTGGGAAAGAGCTTATTTTAGGATGCATTCTGTACTGCATGTTGGGAAGGTCCTCCGGATGCCCAAACAAACCCAACCTTCCAAATAGACTTCTTCCAAAGCCAGCTTCGTCAGATACCTTAGATTACAATGCATTGAAAATGATTAAGAACAAAACATCATGTTAAAATGAAGAAAAAGAAACTGATGTCATACTTACCCTGCTTTTGACCCTAGCTTGTGGATGGCACTCATCGCCAATTAGACAGCGTGTTGTATAGCTTCAAGCTGCATGGGAATCACTGATTCACACTCTTTCAACTGACCAGCTTCATCAACTACCAACAAATCCAGTGGTTCTAGGTCTACCTCACGCAGATTATATGAGCTTGACACTGTGGACAAAATGAGGGGTGAATTTTTCAAACAGAACTCTGTTAAGAAACTTCTGTTGCTGGAACTTGGAAGGCGATCAGCAAGAGAATGACTGACATATCTTAGGACCTGCACTTTCAATCCTCATTAAATGCCCGACTTCCTTGTGCCTCCTTGGAATAATTTTCTTGTCGGGGCAAAGAGTTCCTCTAATTCTAGACAGTTACCTGACTTTGAGAGAGCAAAATTTCAAAAGATTCAAGCAAACCACAAAGAGTAACCATCTTTTCAAGATTCTCCGCAAAATAAATCTTTTGGGGAGATGGATGCATAATACTCTGATGCTTCTCTTGACGGGTACAGCTAAAACCTCTCAATCGGTCTTTTGCAAACTTGTACATGAACCTTTGTAATTACTTCATTCTCCAAAGGTAAACGATTCTGAGATGCACAATTTTCAATAAAATACCATGGAATCGGGAAATGTTTCTTCCAACCAGTTAATGGAGCAAAACACTGGAGAAGACTGTCCTCACGATGATCCATAAATCTTTCCAAGATCATCACATAACTTCAATCCGCAAGCATCTTTGTGAAGGTTTAAGATATGCGGCGCATGTTCAGCAGCAGCACTGTTTTTGGGGCACAAGCAAGTGTTCTGCAATTCATACTTAGCAAGCTATACAGTAATATACTGATGATTTTGGTTTTTCCTGTCGCAGGTGGAACCCAAACAAGTTTCACAGTTGACCTGTGGTTTCAATACACTGCAGATATAGTACCCAATACCACTGCCTTTGAGATTCATTAAGAGCCAGTAATAATTGTGAATCAACTTTTCCGGCCCAAATCCTGTCAACTTGTGCAGAGCAGAGACCACAATTTTCCTTTACCTAAATCTTAATGTAATTTGATTGAGCAGAGCACTCCAGCGCTAGTACATTCTTTATCTCTTTTTTTAGCTGGTACAGTAATTGTGATCTGACTGCACTCAAATAGGTACTAATCAGCCCAATTCCTGTGGCATTCCCAAAATAGGTCTTGAGGTCATCATTTTAGATTTGGATCCAATACGCTTTTGCATCTTCTTTAGTGTTTTCATCCATGTTGCTGTATTTGGTGTCCTTGAGAATTTTTACACTTTAGAAGATCCTCATGAACCACATAACCCTTTCCTTTAAAGACTGGCATACTCCTAAGTCACCACCAATTTATAAAATAATTAGCTTATATACATAAGTAACATAACAACAAGAACCAGATGAACATTATCAGTACAAGGTATTTTCTATTACTCTGAGAAGAAATTTCAGTGTTCCTACATATTATCGCATTCCACAAGCAGAAAAAATTGAAACTTGAAATTTTAAGTTTGGAAAAAGTTTTCTCACACATGTATGATTGTATTTCCTTCAGCAATAACAAGAATTCAGATGTACGTTCTACTGTTCCCTTAACAACGGCAGAAAATGGACATAGATGTGATATCATATCAGCAACTACATACAGCAAACTCACCGAGCATTTCCCAAAAAAAAAGCAGTATACCTCAAATATAACGAAAGCATAGCAGTGTATTAGGAGAAACAAACCAATTTCTCGACACTCTTTCTAATTTCAACAATACCAATTTGCATCAACAATTAGGAGAAACAAACATTTTATGATTTATGTATATGCATCATATCACATGCACCAATCAACGATGTAAATACTACAAAACAAAACGCTATTATAACAAAATCCATTAAAACAAACATCAAATAATGAGAAGGATAACACTAACTAACTTTTGTTCTCGGCCCAGCAGAAGTAATTTCATCCAGACATTATATGGTCTTACCTGCACAATATGTTTAAAAACAGACAAATTAGTTATTAGGGTTATAGCAATAATAATTCAAAATGAACTCTGGGAACACAATCGAAACATCAAAACCCGCATAAAAAATTTGTTTAGTAAATCATCAATTTGTTTATAAACCCTAGAATTACAAACAGGAAAGAAGCTTACCCTAGAATCGTACAGTAAAACTGTTTTCTTTATCCTAGACAAATTTCAGATCTCTCTTTGAGAGTCAGATTGAGAGAGTCTTGGGATGGTGGTGGTGGAATCAAGAGGAAGAGGAAGAGAATCGGAGACATCGAAAGAGAGTGAAGGAGGCGAGGCAGAAGAAGAGGCAGCTAAAAATGATTCCCCTGTGTGTAAGAGTTAGAAGGGGTTAGGGTTTTGTTGGTA
>JAJJWW010016315.1:0-59690 GCA_023531295.1 Papaver armeniacum
GTTAATATGAATGACGATTGGATGACGATAGGAAGATATGAAATCGGAAGTTAAAAGTGTCGCGAATACGAATACTTGTACGCTGCGACATTTCGCGGACATTCCGAAAATAAAGGACAGCTTAGATGTCATTCACTATGTATTACCCTATATAAAGGGATGAGTGAATCTGTTGTAGAGAGAGGTCTTTTGGATTGGGGAGTAAGTCATTAGGAGAGAGAAAGAGAGAGAATATTTGTAAGTTCTTAAGGGTAATTCCATTCTCACATTGTAAAGATTCAAGAAAGTTATTAATAAACATTCATAATTGTTCATCTATTATCTTTTGAATGGATTAGTTAAACAAAATATAGTGAGGGGTGTATTGTGGGATTTCCTGCAACTACACCTCCCTATATATGTCTTAATGGAATTTCTACAAGTATGAAAAGGGGAGCATATTGACATGCTTCACTATTCATGGCCGTTGCCATGAATTTCTGAATGACCGGCCAAGATGGCTATACATTCGATCTGGCTCATGCGATTCCATTGTCGGCCATGTGGGCCGTCCACTGCCGATGTCCAGACCATGTTGGCCGTCCACGCCACTCGATGTCCCGGCCATGTTGGCCGTCCATCTGCCAACCCGATGTCCGGCCATGTTGGCGAAATCCACTTCCAACACGATGTCCGGGCCATGTTGGCGTCCACTTCCAACACGATGTCCGGCCATGTTGGCCGGCCCACGCCACTCGATGTCCGGTCATGTTGGCGTCCATCAGCTTAACCGTCCAGGCCATGTTGGCAAATCCATCTTATAACCGATGTCCGCCATGTTGGCTGTACATTTTCAAGGTCATCTACTCAATCGACCTTATGCATCATTTGATGCAAGATTGGCTCTTGGCCAATGTAGCTTCCAACAATGCCATATTGGCCTTAGCCAATATGCATATGCGATATGTGCCTTACTTGGCACTGAGATATAGCCTGAGGCCATATACATCTCACCATGCAAAGGAAGCTTTTGGATGAAGCTTCATCACAAGCAAATGACGCATCTTTTAGCATGCGCCATGCTAAAAACACGGGGTGTTACATTATCACACCCTTCAAAGAATTTCACAGAAATTCAAAACCAAACTATTGTGGACAATCTCTTCGAGTTGGATTTCCGAGCAAAGTCCCATACCATATGCTCGAAATCACGGGTTTCTTCAAGTTGTCATGAACAACAATTTAGACCTTCTCGAGCACGTGTCCCATACCACCTGCCCGGGAATCCAAAAGTGCCCACAACAAAACCAAGAATCGCAATTGGCCAAAGTGCCAAGAGGATATCTCGGCAAGGTATCCCGAGATAGCATCCCATACTACCACCCAGAATCCCTAAGGTTCACAAGTTGAAAGATATCATCGAAATGACAAGGCAAAACTCAACGCAACACCGTGAGGACAATCTCTAATGCCGGTGCGGTTGGATGCAATCCACCGTCTCCTCGACGGATTTAAGGTTGCCACTGCGAAATGGGATGCCAGCTAGGGCGACAACGCACACCCTTGGCCAGTGCCAACGTGGGGATGATCAGTCCCATTGTCTACCCACCGTCCTGAGACGGTCTTCCATATGCTCGTAATCGGGGGTGCCACGGAGGCCTAGCAAACTCGCGTACTTACACAAGCTCAACTCGATTTGCAAAGTAACAGCCCACGATTACAAACTCTTCCGCGCAAAAGTTGGCCTACTCTCCAACTTTAAGTTTTCATTAAGGAAAATACTCGCCAATGAGTACACTCGCACAAGTCCCTAGAGTTTTCTCGGAACTTGCTACATTACTAAGCTGTGACGGACCGGAAAATTACGCCTTTGGCGCGTACCCCAGCCATGCTCCCGAGTGCGCCATGATGAAGCTACAATCCGGGCCTCATCCCTAGGAAAATCCACGTCCATTTGCCCTTGCAAGCATGCTCGTGGAGCATGACGCAGCTAACTTAGCTTCCACACCGTTCCAACTTACCCTTGTCCGGCAAAGGGTTTATTAAGGAAAGCAAAAACTTGCTTAATACGGCAAAAACGGCCTTTTGTGACCCTAAACGATGGAATTTGGCTAAATTCTGGTGACCATGAACATGTGTTGATCTTTGGGTCGTTTCCCATCAAAATGGACTCCTCTTGAGCTAAATTACGACACTCGGGTTTTTCGCCTCCAGATAGGCTATAGCTTTCTCTTTGTAACTTGATAGGAAGTATGAGCATCCACTTACTGGCATGCAACTAAGACTCATCAAGTCTGGGCCACAATCATCTCTTAGTCGAGCTCACCGAGCTTAGATGATATGAGGGGCAGAATGTCTAATCATCTCCGAATTAGATGATATGAGCGACAAAGTGATGGACCGGGCAATCTTGCAACTCATTGCGCTGCCTCGTACCCTTCCCTACTCTAAAGGGATCAAGCACTGAGACCAGTAGTTCATCCTCGAAGGGACAAGCAACTCATTCCAACTCGTTTGCTAGGGCGCGTGGACAAGCAATAGTGGTAATGGCCTAGTCCAGTATAGGTAGTTCCCGTCAAAATGCATCCAAGTAATGCATGTTCGGTATGCAATATGGCATAACGATGCCTAAGCGCCAAATGCCCTCTTCGGCGAGGCTACGCAACTATAAATGAGCCTTAGGCATCATTTATACTCTTAAATCTAAGCTATGAAGCTTACTTGGTACATAGTCCGCATATGCACCTTCAACCAACTACCCCTCCCTATATATGTCTTAATGGAATTTCTACAAGTATGAAAAGGGGAGCATATTGACATGCTTCACTATTCATGGCCGTTGCCATGAATTTATGAATGACCGGCCAAGATGGTTGTACATTCAGTCCTGGCTCACATGCCAGTTCCATTGTCCGGCCATGTGGATCGTCCATTGCTTAACCCGATGTCAAGCCATGTTGGTCGTCCACTGCCAACCCGATGTCCGGCCATGTTGGCCGTCCACTGCCAACCCGATGTCCGGCCATGTTGGCTGTACATTTTCAAGGTCATCTACTCAACTGACCATATGCATCATTTGATGCAAGATTGGCTCTTGGCCAATGTAGCTTCCAACCAATGCCATATTGGCCTTAGCCAATATGCATATGCGATGCCTTACTTGGCACGAGATATGGCCCAGGGCCATATACATCTCACCATGCAAAGGAAGCTTTAAATGAAGCTTCATCACAAGCAAATGACGCATCTTTTAGTATGTGTCATGCTAAAAACACGGGGTGTTACATTATCACACCCTTCAAAGAATTTCGTCCCGAAATTCAAAACCAAAACTATTGTGGACAATCTCTTCGAGTTGGATTTCCAGAGCAAAAGTCCCATACCATATGCTCCGAAATCACGGGTTTCTTCAAGTTGTCATGAACAACAATTTAGACCTTCTGAGCACGTGTCCCATACCACCTGCCCAGGAATCCAAAAAGTGCCCACAACAAAACCAAGAATCGCAATTGGCGGTGCAAGAGGATATCTCGACAAGGTATCCCGAGATAGCATCCCATACTACCACCCAGGAATCCCTAAGGTTCACAAGTTGAAAGATGTTATCGAAATGACAAGGCAAAACTCAACGCAACACTGTGAGGACCAATCTCTAATGCCGGTGCGGTTGGATGCAATCCACCGTCCCCGACAGATTTATCGGGTTGCCACTCGTAAGTGGGATGCTAATAGGGCACGGGACAACGCACACCCTTGGCCAGTGCCAACGTGTGGGGATGATCAGTCCCATTGTCTACCCACCGTCCCAGACGGTCTTCCATATGCTCGTAATCGGGGTGCCACAGAGGCCTAGCAAACTCACAGTACTTATACAAGCTCAACTCGATTTGCAAAGTAACTGGCCCAGCAGTTACAAACTCTTTCCGCGCAAAAGTTGGCCTACTCTCCAACTTTAAGTTTTCATTAAGGAAAATACTCGCCAATGAGTACACTCCGCACAAGTCCCTAGAGTTTTCTCGGAACTTGCTCTGATACCAACTGTGACGGACCGGAAAATTACGCCTTTGGCGCTTTGCCCCGCAGGCCGTAACTCCCCAGGTGCGCCATGATGAAGTTACAATCCAGGCCTCATCCCTAGGAAAATCCACGTCCATTTGCCGTTGCAAGCATGCTCGTGGAGCATGACGCAGCTAACTTAGCTTCCACACCGTTCCAACTTACCCTTGTCCCGCAAAGGGTTTATTAAGGAAAGCAAAAACTTCCTTAATACGACAAAAACGACCTTTTGTGGCCCTAAACGATGGAATTTGGCTAAATTCTGGTGACCATGAACATGTCTTGATCTTTGGGTCGTTTCCCATCAAAATGGACTCCTCTTGAGCTAAATTACGACACTCGGGTTTTTCGCCTCCGGATAGGCTATAGCTTTCTCTTTGTAACTTGATAGGAAGTATGAGCATCCACTTACTGGCATGCAACTAAGCCTCATCAAGTCTGGCCACAATCATCTCTTGTGTCGAGCTACCGAGCTTAGATGATATGAGGGGCCAGAATGTCGCAATCATCTCCGAATTAGATGATATGAGCGACAAAGTGCTGGACCGGCAATGCTGCAACTCATTGCGGCTGCCTACGTACCCTTCCCTACTCTAAAGGGATCAAGCACAGACAGTAGTTCATCCTCAAAGGGACAAGCAACTCATTCCAACTCGTTTGCTAGGCCGTGGCCAAGCAATAGTGGTAATGGCCTAGTCCAGTATAGGTAGTTCGTCAAAATGCATCCAAGTAATGCATGTTCGGTATGCAATATGGCATAACGATGCCTAAGCGCCAAATGCCCTCTTCGCGAGGCTACGCAACTATAAATGAGCCTTAGGCATCATTTATACTCTTACGGCTAAGCTATGAAGCTTACTTGGTACATAGTCCACATATGCACCTTCAACCAACTACCCCTCCCTATATATGTGTTAATGGAATTTCTAAAAGTATGAAAAGGGGAGCATATTGACATGCTTCACTATTCATGGCCGTTGCCATGAATTTCGAATGACTGCCAAGATGGTTGTACATTGATCCCGGCTCACATGCCAGTTCCATTGTAAACCATGTGGGCCGTTGGTAGGCTTGTAAATGGGTCTGTTTTTACCTACAAATTAAACCGCAAGTGCACGGTGTCTTCAATGAAGAACAGGGCAAATACGGGTCGAACCACAAAGACTTGTGGTGCTTTAAATTGATCAAGGGCTTGGCTTAACTGATTTTTTAGTGAAGGTAACACAACTGAGGTTTTGTTTGTTTGTTGATGCGACTAAGTGAAGGTTATAACAATGATGTAAAGATGAAATACAAACAGTGAGAGTAAAGGGGCACTAGGGTTATCACATCCACCACTAAATCATGCTATGTGTTCAACTAAGTTGAGCTTTCTTGTTCCTGTGGCAGACAAGGATAATGTGTCTAGATTCTCACCTATCTAAGGAGTTTCACCTAATGATAACTCAATTATCAGCTAAGGTGCTAACCTAGAGCACTAGTTGTCTAATTAAGCACAACTAGTCAAGAGAATTAGCAATTTATCTCTAAGGCTTGAGCTGAAGTATCACCAATGCAGTTTTAACCTAACTACAATGTATACTTGGCATGCATTGTGAGAGAAAAACATTGGGTACTAGAATTGAGGATATCTGAAAAATTAAGCACACAAGAATACTCAAACACAGTTGAAATCACAACATGAAATTGGGGTTTCACTGAAACCCTAGCAAATTAAACTAGAACATCAAAAACAACAAATAACACAAATTAAATCTAAATTGATGATCAGCTAGCCCAGGCATAACCCCAAACATACAGTTCCCCTCTATTTATACATGCAAAAATACCCAAAACCCTAGTTCTCTATAAAAGTAAATTAAATGAAAAACACTCTCACCCATACTCTACGAATCATTATGTCTTTCCGATTAGTCGGCTCAAGAGCTTTCCTTCTGTTCCCTTGATTTGATTGAACAAAAACCTAACCTAGTTCTTCTTATCTCGAGACATATCTTAGGGAAGAAGCTATGAGTGAGATAAAGAGAAGCTAGGGGGAGGTGGTGGGTGGTTTGGTTACTGTCGGGGTATGGAGGTAGTGGTGATGGTGTGGTCGAGGTGAAGGAGGTATGGGAGAAGAGAGGTGGAGTTGTTCTGCAGGTAGCCGGGGTGAGGAAAGAGAAAGAAAGAAAAGAAGAAGATGGGTCGATGGATAGGGGCTGATATAGGTAGTTGCGGTGTGAAGCGGGTACAACGAGATTTGATGAGGAAGGCGGAGCGAGCGTTGGATCTTGGCAGGTGAGATCTGAACGGCTGGGGGTGATCAGGCTGTTTTGGTGTTGAGCGGGAACATCGAGTAAAGATGTGAGTGAGGAAGCGAGCGTTGGATGTCTAAGGAGCAAATCTGACGACTCAGAAGGGACGGACTCGGATCCGGGTCGGATAGCTTGGGTCCATGTCTTGTAAATGGTTTGCTCACGATGCGCGCGGGCTTTGGCTTTCGCTCCATAGACGCTTGTCTCCAATTCTTTGCTCTTTTGGTTCCTCAATTTCTCCGAGCTTATTTATTACCTAAAAACACAAAATTAATTAATACAAATATTTATTCTTGAAAACAAAGAAAACACATAATTTGGGATAATATCTGATTTCTGAACACAAAAGATGAGTTAAATGCCAATAAATAGGTGTATAAATATGCAATATTTGGCACTCATCAAATACCCCCAAACTGAATTTTACTTGTCCTCAAGTGAAAATGAAATTAAGAAATCCTAACTATACCCCTGTCGCAGTCTCTCGAATGCATTTAGCGTATGCACTAAGCCTTTAAACCCCTAGGTGTCCCTAGTGGACGAGTTGTAGTCTCGTGAGGGTTTACCAGAGGTGTACCCACAAAACCTTCTCCAACTTCGGAGTGTAAGAGAGTCTCAAGCGTCCAAGGAGCTATGAGGACATAGGAGTTTACGCATGCTAGTAACACGAAGTTAGAACTACCAAAGAACGCATTCGAGATCCTTAAGTGTTGAGCGAGAAGTAACCATACCATGTGAAAGAATTCGGATTCGATTGTGATCATAAGCCTCGACTTCTGCCTCACCATTAGGGTTTTATGATAGTTGCACTCAAAAAGATCGCTTTTTAGTCTCTCATGTGTGCAGGCAGGAATCAAGAGAGAAATCCTGCACACGTTGTAGGTAAGAAGGATAACCTTCCGAAATAATTTCGGAGACTCCACAACGTGTGGACAAAAAGAATCTTTTTCGATGATCTCTAAGAAAGGAAATCAACCATTAGCAAGGGTGGGAGTACTCACTTACCTTTTCACCCGATCGGCAATTAATATCACTCTCTCAGCATTCATAGAAACGTCTTCAATCTTCGCTCTTCAAATGTTGATGACGAACTTCTGAACTTTACACAAAACTTGATTATTTTTTTTTATTACAATAAAACAATAAAACTCAATTTTTCACAAACTTCATTAATTCTCATCCTATTTTCTTTTCTTTGCACGTAAACCTTGGACTATATCAACTTTTCCTTCAAATATTCGATGTTTCTCCGCTTGCCGACGATGATGTGTTTCTATGAATGTGTTGATTGAGAGGAGATAGTGATGCTAAGCGCAAATCGGTATTTAGAAGAAGTTTTCATCTTTAAACGTCACCCTCATGATTGACAAAAATAGCACTCAAGAGATCAAAAGTAGTGATGAAATTGGTGCGAAGTTGGGTAGCTCACCATTCCTACCCTAATTGACGTACGGTGACACACACTCTAATGACTTTTCTAGAAAGTTGCAAAAAAATTGAAGGTTGGTGCCTCACTTGATGTAAAATGGGTAATCTCCACTATGGGTGATCACAATTCTACTACCGAATATCTAAACAAGACACCTAATTAGCCCTCGGCATGGTTAAATCCAACTTTAACGCTCTAATCAACTAAGGAACCCAATTGTGTTCTCCGGTACTTCCAAGTTCTCGTTATTTCGGTCGAGACTCTATGTAAACATAGCTAGAAGCATGCTAGTGACTCTAAAATCTCTAAAAGTTGGAGGTTTTTATGCAAATATTTACAAAGAGTTTTTTTTTTTTTATTTTTTTATACAAAGAAGTAAAACAAAAAGACTAAAAACTCTATATGCAAATCACACCCCAAACCTAGATCAAACATTGTCCTCAATGTGTCAACGAATACAAAGAATTTAAACAGTCACATACCATGAGAACTATGTTGAGAAGAGAAAAGGGAAGAGATTACTAGGATGTCCATGAAGCAAGGTTAGAGCTTCATTAGTCAAGGCTAGAATCCAACATTCTCAAAGTGGAGATCATATCGGATTAGCACAATATATGTACAAGAAGACTCAACCGATTCAAGAAAAGAAAATTTAACAAGTCCTATTTTGGATTATATACAATGAAAATTTACCATATACCAACAATCTAAAGAGTTGAGGATCAACCCAAAAGACGGTATGTACAAACATCAACAGCCTTACACAGATATAACATGAGAGTGCAAGTAAGACTGCATATGTGAATGAGTTTCCCCCAAACCTAAACTTGTCAACAGGTGTGTTTGAAAGCACAAAATCTTGCAATTTTAAAGGTACATCATGCATACAAGGTCTAACTCAAAATGAGTTTTGCTAAGAACAGTGGATATACACATTCCAATGTGTGGCTCCCTAAAGGTGTCATACTTTGATGCAAAATCGTCCAAGAGGACTTGGGAAGCACAAAGTTCTAGGCCTAGATTAGGCATTTTCAGAAAAGTTGGTTTTGCAATTTTGTTACAAACTACACCTAGGTTTGGTGGAGGAGTTTCAATATGTGACTTAGGAGAGAAAGTAGGTACATCTAAGTTGTTTTCATGCATAAGATCATTTGCACCATTACACACTTTTCTAAAGTCAGACACAGGTAAATCATGCTCACCAGCATAGAACAATTCATCAATCACCATGTCATAATCATCAGAGGAGGCAACATGTTGTGACATGGGCAGGGAATCAGACACAAAAATAATATCATGATACATAAGAACACTAGTGTCAACAGAAGATTCATCCTTTCTTAAGTCACAAACAAGTTGTGTAGCATGCTCACTTTCACTGAAGAATTTCACAAACCCAAACTCAGAGTCAACATCGCATGGATGAATGTTAGAAGAAGTATCATTCAAAGGGTTCACAGAAGAGACGCTAACGTCTCCGAACCAAAAGATTCCATTATATTTTCAAAATACACATGCTCTTCATATTCATCATCATCATCATCATAGCAAAAATTCATCTCTCCATTCAAAATTGTAGCATTTTTAGTGTACTCATCTACCTCTAGATTAGGTTCATATTCGGTGTTAGTTGCATGAGTAGGACTAGAAACACTATTTTCGAAATTATGGAATAACAAACATCCTATCATAAGTTTCCTTCCAATCTTCATTTTGTAACTCAATCAAAGTTCCTTTGAAGAATCATAGTGAGTTGTTCTATTGAAGGAGAGTCTTCACTAGTGGGTATGCATTTCATTGTATGGTTGAGCATGAGGTTCACTAGAGAAGGGAAATTGGACATGTTGCTATATGGATGGTCATGTATTGCATTCAGTTCAAGCCTAGCATTTTGTTCCATGAGCGTTTCCATTAGTGATTGTAAACAAGGAGTCGGGGGAGTATAAAATTGTTCAACTCCCCAATTGTGGTGACTGATACATGTGCTCATGATGGTTAGGGTATGAGTATCCAAGGTCAGGGCCCTGAGAAGGCTCATAATACTCCCTAAAATCATTATGGTCTGTGGGGGTTTCATATGGTGAAGCATGCCCGTAAGCAAGCTCTCTAAGGGATTTGTTTGTATCCCCAGTTGCAGACCAAAATCCTGACATGGTCTAGCAACTCAATTTGGGCTCAAAAAGAAGCACTATAGCCTAGCACATATCGAGCATACTAAGTCCGGATATGCAAGCCCAAGTTGTTATGCAAAGATGCACAACCCAAAGGTTATGCAAAGATGCACGACCCGATTTATGCAAAGCCCAGTACGAAGAGGCTTCGAGTTTGGTTTTAGTGGGATTGGTTTGGTTTTGTGGGCTTCTTTGGTTTAAGTGGAATTTGGTTTATTGGGCTTTGGTTTATTGGACAGTGGGTTTTGGTTTGTGTGGGCTTTGGGTTGTTGCACAGCAGGCCTCAGTTTTGGTTTATTGGGCTTCAATTTGGTGCAGCCCAGGTCATGTGAAACTGTACCGCCCAGTTGCATAGCCCAGTATGTGGGCTTCAGTTTGATGCAGAGAACAAGTTTGGTTTAAGTGGGCTGGTTTACTCACAGAGCCCAAGTCATGTGGGCTACACAGGGTGTGCAGAGCTGTGAGTTCAATTGGTTGATTGACAGCAACTAGAGAGGCTAAGTTGCAGCTCGGCTTATGCTGACAAGAAGATTTGTTATGTGGATTTTAACAGATTAAGCAAAGCACAATAGATGTCATACCAATGCAAGTACACAGCACAGATTGTGCAGATTGGCAACTCAAGAGAGTGCACAACACAGTAAGAGGGTGCTCAGCTTATGCACTGGGTATGTGCACAGAGCAGCACAACACAACGCAGATTAAACACAAGCTGGCAGGTGCACAATGCAAGACAGAGAGTCAACAGATTAGCAATAATTAGATACACAACTCAGCCAGGCTAAAAAAAAACTGTGCACACACAAATGCACAACTCGGGTGCAATGCTCAGATGAATGGCTGACAGATTCAGGGCCAAAATGCTCAATCAAAACAATGATTTCACTCAGAGAGTCACAGGCTGATGCACAAAGATACCCTGACAGCTAGCTCAGAGTCAAGCACTACTGGCAGTCAGCCAAGGCAGAGCAACAATCAAGATATTACCAAGCAGCTCATGCACAGGAAGCAATACATGTGAAATTTCATGGCCAGATATTATGCACACAGATATGTCACTTGTAAGAACTAGTCTCTCATGTGAGTATAGCAAACCATTCAAAACATCAACAGGTTAACAGGTCAGATCAATGCAGATTTACAACTTCACTGAGATGAGGCGATGACTTTAGTTGACAGGGTGAAACATGCTAAGGGTGCAGGGCTGATGAAGTCAACTATATCGGTTGACTTCACTTGGGCTTTTTCACAAGTTATGCTCGAGTTGATGAGTCAACTAGGTCAGTTGATATCAACCAGCCTAGTTGATGTCAGGTATGGAATGCACCCAACTTGGTTAACCAAGTTTCAGCTCAGTCTCACAGCTTCAGGGGCTGGAGTTGAACACAAGCCTTGTAGAATCCTAGGTTGCACAGCACACTTTTCAGAGCTAATCTCTCATGGCAATTTTCCAGGGCAGAGCAGCAAGTCAGCACACTATTCAGATGCAAGTGTCAACAGGGTTATGCCCAAAAGTGTGAGTCAGATTGGTTTGGCAAGGTCTATTTTGGTAAATACTTGGCTCTACAGGGTTGCACAAGGCACAGGGCACTTTAGCTTGGATTTGTATCTAACTTGGCTATCCAGGTTTTGCTCAAGATCACAGCTTCAGGGGCTGCTAGTAGAGGGGAGCCTGATTCACAAACAGGTATGGTTTATCATGCATTCATGTGAGCAATGACTCAAAGGTGAGCTTCAAAAGATCATTAAACAGGCAAGCATGTTATATCATTCATGTAAGCTAGGATAGAAACATAATACCACCAGTATAACACTGGGTTTAGGCAAATCCACCAATGGTTCTGCTCCTTGGTTTCCTCCAATTTGCTCTCATGTTTTAACTCAACAACTCAACTTGGTTCTCAATATTGCACAGCTAAAGCAATACAAGGAAATGAGCACAATTTGATCAAAACTAGCTATGGCTATTCTACAGCATGATAAGTATTTTAAAGCGCTTTCACGAGTTGTTAACAAGGGCCAAGTTGAGACTCACGAAGCTTTTCTGACCACAATGGGTGGGTCCGAGCTTAATCACGGTGGTCTCGATGGAGATGCAAAGATGCCGATGAAATGATTACACTAAGTTACAATACAAGGCAGAGAAAGGTTAGCTACAATGCAATGATACGAGAGATATGCAAAGTTGAGCTAAGTTAACCTAGCAACATATTATGTATGTAGTGGAAGTTAAACTAAACTACGACTATAAGCTATGAATGCAATGAGAATGCAATAGAGGATGCGAAATAGAAAAATTGTAACTAAGTTATACTAATACAAAGGCAATGTAATGATTCAAAGCAAGTATGTACAAGGAAGAACTGGAATTCAGTAAAGAAAGCAATCAATCAATCAGCACGCGCCAAGTCCCCGGCAACGGCGCCAAAAACTTGGTAGGCTTGTAAATGGGTCTGTTTTTACCTACAAATTAAACCGCAAGTGCACGGTGTCTTCAATGAAGAACAGGGCAAATACGGGTCGAACCACAGAGACTTGTGGTGCTTTAAGTTGATCAAGGGCTTGGCTTAACTGATTTTTTAGTGAAGGTAACACAACTGAGGTTTTGTTTGTTTGTCAATGCGACTAAGTGAAGGTTATAACAATGATGTAAAGATGAAATACAAACAGTGAGAGTAAAGGGGCACTAAGGGTTATCACATCCACCACTAAATCATGCTATGTGTTCAACTAAGTTGAGCTTTCTTGTTCTGTAAGTGAGACAAGGATAATGTGTCAAGATTATCACCTATCTAAGGAGTTTCACCTAATGATAACTCAATTATCGGCTAAGGTGCTAACCTAGAGAACTAGTTGTCTAATTAAGCACAACTAGTCAAGAGAATTAGCAATTTATCTCTAAGGCTTGAGATGAAGTATCACCAATGCAGTTTTAACCTAACTACAATGTATACTTGGCATGCATTGTGAGAGAAAACATTGGGTACTAGAATTGAGGATATCTGAAAAATTAAGCACACAAGAATACTCAAACACAGTTGAAATCACAACATGAAATTGGGGTTTCACTGAAACCCTAGCAAATTAAACTAGAACATCAAAAACAACAAATAACACAAATTAAATCTAAATTGGTGCTCTGGCTAGCCCAGGCATAACCCCAAACATACACAGTTCCCCTTTATTTATACATGCAAAAATACCCAAAACCCTAGTTCTCTATAAAACAGAAATTAAATGAAAAACACTCTCACCCATACTCTCTGAATCATTGTCTGCTCTGATTAATCAGCTCTGAGCTTTCCTTGTTGTTCCTTGATTTGATTGAACAAAAACCTAACCTAGTTCTTCTTATCTGGACATAGCTTCTAGGGAAGAAGCTATGAGTGAGATAAAGAAAGCTAGGGGGGAGGTGGTGGTGTGGTTGGATCGGGTATGGAGGTAGTGGTGATGGTCGCTAGTCGGGTGAAGGAGGTATGGGAGAAGAGAGGTGGAGTTGCTCCGCAAGCCTGAGGGGGTGAGGGGAAAGAGAAAGAAAGAAAAGAAGAAGATGGGTCGATGGATAAGGGGCTGATATAGGTAGTTGCGGTGTGAAGCGGGTACAGCGAGATTTGATGAGGAAGGCGGAGCGAGCGTTGGATCTTGGCAGGTGAGATCTGAAACTAGTGGGGTGGATCAGCTGTTTTGGTGTTGAGCGGGAACATCGAGTAAAGATGTGAGTGAGGAAGCGAGCGTTGGATGTCTAAGGAGCAAATCGGCGACTCGAAGGGACGGACTCGGATCCGGGTCGGATAGCTTGGGTCCATGTCTTGTAAATGGTTTGCTCCTGATGCGCGCGCGGGCTTTGGCTTTCTGCTCCATAGACGCTTGTTTCCAATTCTTTTCTCTTTTGGTTCCTCAATTTCTCCGAGCTTTATTTATTACCTAAAAACACAAAATTAATTAATACAAATATTTATTCTTGAAAACAAAGAAAACACAGAATTTGGGATAATATCTGATTTCTGAACACAAAAGATGAGTTAAATGCCAATAAATAGGTGTATAAATATGCAATATTTGGTACTCATCAGTCGTCCACTGCCAACCCGATGTCCGGCCATGTTGGCCGTCCACTGCCACTCGATGTCCGGCCATGTTGGCCGTCCACTGCCAACCCGATGTCCGGCCATGTTGGCCGTCCACTTCCAACACGATGTCCGGCCATGTTGGCCGTCCACTTCCAACACGATGTCCGGCCATGTTGGCCGTCCACTGCCACTCGATGTCCGGTCATGTTGGCGTCCATCATGACCGATGTCCCGGCCATGTTGGCCGATCCACTTGCAACCCGATGTCCGGCCATGTTGGCTGTACATTTTCAAGGTCATCTACCCAACTGACCTTATGCATCATTTGATGCAAGATTGGCTCTTGGCCAATGTAGCTTCCAACCAATGCCATATTGGCCTTAGCCAATATGCATATGCGATGTGCCTTACTTGGCACCAGATATGGCCCAGGGCCATATACATCTCACCATGCAAAGGAATCTTTGGATGAAGCTTCATCACAAGCAAATGACGCATCTTTTAGCATGCGCCATGCTAAAAACACAGGGGTGTTACATTATCACACCCTTCAAAGAATTTCGTCCCCGAAATTCAAAACCAAAACTATTGTGGACAATCTCTTCGAGTTGGATTTCCTGAGAAAAAGTCCCATACCATATGCTCAGAAATCACGGGTTTCTTCAAGTTGTCATGAACAACAATTTAGACCTTCTGAGCACGTGTCCCATACTGATAGGGTGTAGAATACATCCTATTTACTATCTATTATTTATGCTTTCTTTGCTATTTTTCTTGTAAATTATGTATTTTACGCTTGTTTTGAGTTTTATAGCTACTATGGAGTCGCACGGACGAAAAGAAGAAGAAATCATCCAAATTTAGTAAAAAGGGCGAAATTGTCATCTTACGAGGCAAGTGATATATGGAGCCGACCAAAGGTTAAGGGGCAACTCTATACGGAGGAGTACTAAATACAGTCAGCTAAGGATAAGGGGATATCACTGGGTGGTCGCATACAAGGTGGGTGCAAATAAGCCGTCCCACATCTAAAAACCTAATTGGGATCGATGGTCTAAAACACATTCAATTCATCTCTCTGCATCTGATGAAATTGAGGATAGCAAATAAACAACGGCTGCTGTTAAAATCAAAAGAGGAAAAGATCGAAGTGGGTTTGTGTTGGTGTCTGAGAGATTCAATGGAGAAGATGGTGGTGCTTGAAAAGTAGTCGAATCAAAAAGCGAGTTGTAGATGGAATCAGTGGTGCTTAAATGAAGATCGTTCTTGAGATCGAGATCCAGATGAAGAGATGAAGGTTAGGGTTTAATCGACGAAATGTTATTGCTGCTATTCAATCGATTCTGCTGATGAATATTAAGAATGGGTTCCTGCTGCTGTTGAAGCTCGGTAAGATGGGTTTTGAAGAGAAAGTGCAGCTGAAGTGATGCAATGGAGGAGAAAGAAAATGGGTTTTGGTTGAATTCAGTTTTGAAGACAGATGGAGAGTGGGTACGATTCCATAGAAGGTTGAGATGAAGAAAAACGGGTTTGTGATGATCCTGTTAACGGATTAAGGATGGATTCTTTGATGGAGGTGGTTATGAATCTGTCAAATTTGGAATAAGAAACTGATATAAAAGTGCTTTGATGTTACGGGGGATGCCGCTATGGAATGAATGAGTTGTGGCTTGATGGAGCAGTCAGCTGCTGTCGCGCCATTGAATCGGAGAAGTTAACACTTTGTAGAATCGAGAAAGAAGATGTTGGTGCTATTGAAAATGAATTACAGAACTACGGCAACTGAGTATGAGAATGAGTAGATGTATGTTAGGATTCTTAACAGGAGAAGACCAAAGAGAACGGCCTGAATTTGGCATGTGCAAGTCCTATAAACAGCCGAAACTCGGCCCGATTTTATGTTAAGACGAGTTGACTCGGTGAGTCCGATGAACAATGAGCCGATTCAACTCGAGATGAGTAAGACAATCTAGTTTGACCAATCAACCGACTGCTGGCGACTCGGTGTCCGACTTCTCTTCTTTGACCCGGTTGACTAACGAAGACCGTCGGTTTGACCGTTAACTCTGACGACACCTGAAACGAAATATTCTTTTGGGTGAACAGAATCTCGGTGCGGATTCGGCTAAATTAGGCCATAATACCTGACTTTCGGCGACCAAAATTCTGATTTTTGTGTGGATTCTTCTCATGGGTGTGAAGACTTGGACTTGGAATTGGATGAAGAATTTGGCTCATATTTGGAAAGAGAAGATGGAAGATGAGAAAGACTTGAATTTGGAAATTGAATTATTATGGAATAAGGATTCTATTCCTTGGAAGATTTGGAGAACATTGAAGCCTATAAGTAGAGAAGTTATCTACACACTTTTACACATCTTTACACACCTCTCTACACACACAACACTTGTGTTTTTGTTTGCTTTTCAAAATTCTTCTTTTAATTATTTGTGTGAACTTGAAAAATTCTCCCTTTAATTATTTGTGTGAATTAGAAAACATGAGTAGATAATTTTATTATTGATTGAGGATGAATTCCTAGTTCTTAATATATGATTTGAGTTTTGTTTTCAATTCTATCTTGAAGTTTTTCACATGATTATCGTTTGATTTTACTAATAGGAATGTTTATACATTCATGGTTGTTTGATAGATTGTTTAGACTGCACGCTAAATTGATTTGTTAATTTGATCGAAATCTAGTATAAGTTAGGGAATACGTAATCGTTCTCGACACTTTACACAAGTAGAAAACACGAGACCTTGCGGAGGGATTCCGTTGAGCGATTGTGTGTAAAAACAACGCTAGAAAGTGGACCAAGCGAACCGAGTTTAACTACTAGTACTAAACCTAAATTCATAGATCTTAATGCATTCGGGAATTACATCTTGTAAGCGAACCTCAAGGTGGTTCTTTTGAATAGAATCGATAACTAAGCGGACTTGTTACTCGGTGAAATAAGGGATTTTGGGGCTAGCTAGCGAACCTTTATCCCTACGGTTGGTGATAATCTGTGACTAATAACATGTGGATGAAAAACATAACTTGAATCATTGTTTTGCAACGAAGAAGGATTCCTTGATCTTGTCTCTCTTATTGATTTCGACTTTAACTTTTAATTGCTTTATTTACTTTCTTTTGCTTTACACCCCCTTTTTGTGACAATTAAGACAACTAAAACCTCTTGCTCCTCGTGGGAACGAACTTAACTACCACCATATTACTTGTTAATTGAGTGGAAAGATATTCACTAATTTGTTGTGGTTACGACACGCATCACATACCACCTGCCCAGGAATCCACAAAGTGCCCACAACAAAACCAAGAATCGCAATTGGCCAGTGCCAAGAGGATATCTCGACAAGGTATCCCAGATAGCATCCCATACTACCACCCAGAATCCCTAAGGTTCACAAGTTGAAAGATGTCATCGAAATGACAAGGCAAAACTCAACGAAACACTGTGAGGACCAATCTCTAATGCCGGTGCAGTTGGATGCGATCCACCGTCCCGACAGATTTGGGTGCCGGTCGTAAGTGGGATGCTAGTCGGCCTGACAACGCACACCCTTGGCCAGTGCCAACGTGTAGGGATGATCAGTCCCATTGTCTACCCACCGTCCCAGACGGTCTTCCGGATGCTCGTAATCGGGGTGCCACATAGGCCTAGCAAACTCACAGTACTTATACAAGCTCAACTCGATTTGCAAAGTAACTGGCCCAGCAGTTACAAACTCTTTCCGTGCAAAAGTTGGCCTACTCTCAAACTTTAAGTTTCCATTAAGGAAAATACTCGCCAATGAGTTCACTCCGCACAAGTCCCTAGATTTTTATCGGAACTTGCTCTGATACCAACTGTGACGGACTGGAAAATTACACCTTTGGCGCGTTGCCCCGCAGGCCGTAACTCCCCCGGTGCGCCATGATGAAGCTACAATCCGGGCCTCATCCCTAGGCAAATCCACGTCCATTTGCACTTGCAAGCATGCTCGTGGAGCATGACGCAGCTAACTTAGCTTCCACACCGTTCCAACTTACCCTTGTCCCGCAAAGGGTTTATTAAGGAAAGCAAAAACTTCCTTAATACGGCAAAAACGGCCTTTTGTGGCCCTAAACGATGGAATTTGGCTAAATTCTGGTGACCATGAACATGTCTTGATCTTTGGGTCGTTTCCCATCAAAATGGACTCCTCTTGAGCTAAATTACGACACTCGGGTTTTTCGCCTCCGGATAGGCTATAGCTTTCTCTTTGTAACTTGATAGGAAGTATGAGCATCCACCATCGGCATGCAACTAAGCCTCATCAAGTCTGGCCACAATCATCTCTTGCGTCGAGCTACCGACCTTAGATGATATGAGGGGCTAGAATGTCCTGTAATCATCTCCGAATTAGATGATATGAGCGACAAAGCGCTTTGGACCGGCAAAGCCGCAACTCATTGCGGTTGCCTACGTACCCCTTCCCTACTCTAAAGGGATCAAGCATGAGACATGTAGTTCATCCTCGAAGGACAAGCAACTCATTCCAACTCGTTTGCTAGGCCGTGGCCAAGCAATAGTGGTAATGGCCTAGTCCGTATAGGCCGTTTCGTCAAAATGCATCCAAGTAAAGCATGTTCGGTATGCAATATGGCATAACGATGCCTAAGGACCAAATGCCCTCTTCGCGAGGCTACGCAACTATAAATGAACCTTAGGCATCATTTATACTCTTCCGGCTAAGCTATGAAGCTTACTTGGTACATAGTCCGCATATGCACCTTCAACCAACTACTCCTCCCTATATATGTCTTAATGGAATTTCTACAAGTATGAAAAGGGGAGCATATTGACATGCTTCACTATTCATGGCCGTAAGCCATGAATTTCAATGACCGGCCAAGATGGATGTACATTCAGTCTCGGCTCACATGTTGGTTCCATTGTCCCGCCATGTGGGCAATCACAACCCAATGTCCGGCCATGTTGGACGTCCACCGCCACTGACAAAGCCATGTTGGCCGTCCATCACCAACCGATGTCCGCCATGTTGGCGTCCACTTCAACCCGATGCAACCGCCATGTTGGCTGATCCACCGCCAACCCGATGTCCGGCCATGTTGGCCGTCCATCGCAATCTCCGATGTCCGGCCATGTTGTCGTCCATTCTCGCTCGATGTCCAGCCATGTTGGTCAGACATTTTCAAGGTCATCTACTCAACTGACCTTATGCATCATTTGATGCAAGATTGCTCTGGCCAATGTAGCTCCAACCAATGTCATATTGGCCTTAGCCAATATGCACATGCGATGTTCCTTACTTGGCACCAGATATGGCCCAGGGCCATATACATCTCACCAAGCAAAGGAAGCTTTGGATGAAGCTTCATCACAAGAAAATGACGCATATTTTAGCATGCGCCATGCTAAAAACACGGGGTGTTACACCACGTCTCTGCGCCAAGGCATGCCATCCATGCCAGCCGCACCACCGTGCCAATGGCAAACCATGCCAGCCACGTCTCTGCGCCAAGGCATGCCAGCCGCACCATCATGCCAATGGCAAACCATGCCAGTCACGTCTCTGCGCCAAGGCATGCCAACCATGCCAGACGCACCACCGTGCCAATGGAAAACCATGCCACCCACGTCTCTGCGCCGAGGCATGCCAACCATACCCGCCTCTCTACCGTGCCAATAGCAAACCATGTCAGCCACTTCTCCACGCCGAAACGAAGGGTTGCAATAATCAACGGCTATCATTCTCTTCGAGATACAAATCTCGACCATCCAAGTTTGTCACCTAACGCACGACAACTTGCGTCCCAAGGCCAAATACCACGGTTTGCATCAAACCCTAGTTTTGGCCGCGTTTATACCATGCCAGCCTTTCCTTCACGTCATTGTCGCCTCAAACGAAGGGTTACAACGATCAACGGCCACCCTTCCTTCTCTAAGATGCATTCAGTTGTCCAAAGTCACCACCGACGCATGGCAACTTCCGTCTCAAAGCCAAAACACATGGTTTGCACCAAAACCCTAATTTGGTCGCTCCCACTCTATGGCAAAGCCATGCTCAACGCTGGCTGCCAAAATGAAGGGTTGCAATAACTAACGGATACCCTTCTCTTTGAGATGCAAATCTCGATCACACAAGTTCTCCACTGGGATGCATGGCACCTTTCTACCAAATAAAACACATCGCTTTGAGACCTAAACCCTAATTTGGTCGCACCTACTCTATGGCAAAGCTATACTCAACGTCGTCGCTTAAACGATGGGTTGCAATAATCAACGACTACCCCTTCTCTTTGAGATGCATATCTCGACCACACAAGTTCCCAATTGGATGCATGACAACTTCGGCCCAAAGCCAAAACACACGGTTTGCACCCATCCCTAATTTGGTCACACTACTCTATGGCAAAGCCATGCTCAACGTCTGTTGGTGATTTGTTCATTGTATTTATACAGCAACGCAACCTGGATTCAGTCGTAGACTATTGTTAAGTGAAATGCCTAGTTATGTGACTACATTAATGATAGTTAGTCAGGTTTCAAAGCAGACTATGGATCCGAAAATGCTTTGTGCCGCCAGAGTTACCACCCACTCCGCGTTCACAAACACACCCAAATACGCACACTGATGATCTGATCAAAACAAAAATAAATAGATGAACAAATAAATACCCACACCTCGCTATTCCCGGGGCCCAGCCTCCTTATATCTATGGTCCAAAATGATGCCACCCTCCTTATATCTATGGTCCAAAATGATGCCACCTATTGGGGAGTGATTTTGGGGATATCTTTAGGAGGTCTATAGCAGCTTCGTAATGGATCGTCATATCAATATCAAACTTTAATTTCCTTTCGCCTGACTTGACATATTTAAGAGTGAGGTAAAAGATCTTACAGGTAAAGAGCCTACTTTTATACTGGTTGGATTGGGGTAATACCAAGGTTAATTGTGTATACTTAATTTTAGGTGGACTTAGAAAAAAGACTAAAGGGATGATTACATGGTTGCTCTGCCCAATAACGGAACGAGGAATTTTGGTTGGGTGGAGCACTATGGAAAAAAAATCAGCACCTTAACTAGAAAAAAATTAACAGCTTTACTAGAAAAGTTCCTTACTGTCACAAAGAATACATTTGATCGGAAAAGTATAACATTGACATATATGTTTTTAAAATGCTTTTGGATAAGAAAAAGAAAAAAAAAAAACCATACCCAACCTTAGACCAAGCACATTTTCAACATGAGACTTCTTTGGAATTAAAGAGATATATGTAAATGACATTGTAAATGGAATTGATTTTATCTTGAGAGTTTAACTCGGTTATAATAGTCATGATGTCCTCTTTAGGGAATATTCCAACATTCTTAAAAAAAGATAATGGGGTATCCATCAGATTCTGAAAATGATTAATGATGTTGTGTTTTTATCTTGTTTCTATCATCAATAAGAACTCCATCAACCATGAGATGTTTTATTCTGTTTACCATCTCTAATAGTATAAAACAAAGCATGGACAACTTAGCTTAGATAAAGGACGCTCTGGATTCATTCTTGGGGAAGCTAAATCTATGGTTGTGGTTGTTTACATCATTATTGTATCATTAATTTTTTATAATGAATATTTTATTAATCTCTCATTATAAATGTCTTATAATTATGTTAATTAATATACTTTCATTAAATTTCTTATGAATTTTTCATTATAAATATCCTCTTACATCATAAATATCTTAATTTAATAGATGTCTCACAATTTTCTTAATGAATATACTTTCATCATTAATATTTTATTAATGTTTCCTTATAAATGTCTTATGATTATCCTAATAAATACTTTCATTAAATAAATAATAAATTTGTTAATAATCATATCAATTGGGTAGTATTTGTTGGTGGTCCATGGAGTCGGTGATGATGGTGATGAGGTAGTGGTGATGGGCGGTTCTGGTGGTGGTAGTGTAGGTGGTCAGTGTGGTAGTCAGGTAGTGGGGAATTCTTACTTTATGTGAAAACTAGCCCTTAACCCGTGCCGTAACGGCACGGGCCATGATGTTGGTTCATTTTTAATATATCGTATAATTTGTGTCTCGAATACTTCTAACTCCTTATGATTTAATATGTGTTTGTCATAAAAATAGTTGGGATTTTCCTCTCTTTTTACTTTGTTTTTTCCTTTAATATTTTACCTTGAGAGATTTGCTCAAACGAAAGAAATATAATCTTAACTTCCAGACACTTTTTTTTATTTAGGCTCATTGCTTATAATGAGATAATGCTCTACATGAACATGGAAGTTTAAATATTTTTGGAAATATGTCGTCAGCGACGCTCATTTCGATGAAATCAACTAATCAATATCGTCCATAAAAGTCTCCACATGCTCCTATTTAGCTCCCGTGACTCATGTATCATGGTCATGTTGTCGATCCTCCAAATAGGCAGAGAATAGTATTTTTTTGCATCGAACGAATGATACAAACTATCCAATGTGACATGATTTTCCTGTAATTTTTCAACACCCATTAGATGACAATGTTTAAAATGTGTACCACCACCATAAAACCATATGAATCCACTTTTTTTATCCACCACCACCTAGTGGCGGAGCCAAGGGTTGACTAGCCTGGCTCTAACCCCTTAAATTTTTAATAACTTCATAAATTTTTTAGTTTATTTTATAAATAGTACTTTATCCATATATATTTATGGTTTAGTCCACCAAAGTTTACATGTTTCTTTTTTTTTTTTTTTAAATAGGCCTCCTCAATGTCAATTTTTGACTCCACCACTGCCACCATCACTGTCGCCCATCCCATTAGGTTTTTGGACGCAATTCTAATTTTCAATCACAAATGCCATGTATGAGGTTTAGATTGAACAAAATTTCGTCAATTGATTAGTTTCATTATTTTTTTTTTCCGTGTATATATGCTTTTTTTGTATTTCAATCAATTTTATTGCAATCATGAGGTTGGATACATGTGAAAAATGGACTTTGTATCCCATTTTACGATAAAAGAACAAAAATAAATATAATTGTGCTTGGCTCCGCCCTTAACCACCACTAATCTTTCGACCTCCACCTCTTCTACTACTCATTGTCGCAGAAAATGTCCATTGATTCTATTTATCAAAATAACTTATTAATAGAAATAAAAATTATAATTAATTAAGAAAATTTATAATTAAAAAATGATTAGTCATTTATTATAAGCAATTAGTGAAACACTAATTAATAAAACCCTGAATAGATTATTTATTATGTGCAATTAGTGAAACACTAATTAATAAAGCAATTATGGTATTTAAGTTGAACAAACCACCACTGTTGATTTATCTTTTCTATCAATTCCAACCAAGGTGGAACACTGGTTAGAGGCCACGCTTATGACATAATAGGTCACGAGTTCGAACCTCCCGTTATAATTTTTGAAATTCCATATCTTGACTTGAGTATTCATTTTCATTAATAATATTGGAATTAATGCCACGTGTGCGAGTTGTAGGGGTGGTCAGGAGAACCACAGCCCTTGATTTATCTTTCCCACGGACAAATCATGACCACCACTCAGACAGGCAAACTTAGCCTAGCTTTGTTTTGTATTCTTGATAAGCTGGTTATAATACAAACAAAAAAAAAAAAAAAAAAAAGATTGCACAGGCTGACTGCAATTTACCCTAAAGAAAACTCGATAAAAATTTAACGTTGACAGTGTAATGTATATGTTATTGGGATGGTAACGGTTTTGATTGGTCCCATTATATGTTTCATTCGGTGGTTTCTTCTAAACACCTATTACGGTCAACCTAGCAATTCTCAAAAAAAAAAAAAAAAAACCATGGAAACAAATTGCATTAACTTGAGTAATAGGTTAATGCACAATCCATCGCGTCATGTGCTTATTTTAGAGCTCCCTTAGGATGGATTGTTGTTTTCAAGTTCTCTCTTAATTTGCATGTAACAAACTAAGAATAAGAAACTTCACCTTCGGGTTAACCTCCCAACTTCTCTTAATTTGCGGACAACATAAGTTTTGGAACAACAAGGCCCTAAAATGTAATCCGATCCACCGGCCGTTAGGTGAGAAACTAACAATGGCATTGACGTTATTTCGGCCAACTTATCTTATTTGATTCCGCCGATTTCCACATTAGCCGACGTTAATCCGTGTAGAAAAAGAAAAAAATCAATCAATCCGTATAGCTCCGTGGTATAAAGCATCGTGCATGATAACGTTTGGAGTAACAATTAGAGAAGAGAAGAACTTCTCTGCGGATGACATATCATCAATCGGCGGAGTCATTGTGATTCTCTGCAATTTCATTTTTCCGATAGGTACTGCGGTTGGGTTAAAGAGTCACAGAATTAAACATCAGATGGGAATACCAGCTTCCGCGGGTAAGGGTTAACATCTAATCGATTCCAATTTTCATACTTATCGGAAAAAAAAATGGAATCACGAATTAAGAACAAACTAAGAATAAGAGCTCCCTTAGGATGGATTGTTGTTTTCAAGTTCTCTCTTAATTTGCATGTAACAAACTAAGAATAAGAAACTTCACCTTCGGGTTAACCTCCCAACTTCTCTTAATTTCGAGACAACATAAGTTTTGGAACAACAAGGCCCTAAAATGTAATCCACTCACCGGACGTTACGGTGAGAAACTATAAAATGGCATTGACGTTATTTTGGTCAACTTATCGATTTGATTCCAGCGATTTCCACATTAGCCTTGACGTTAATCCGTGTAAAAAGAAAAAAATCAATCAAATCGATATAGCTCCGTGGTATAGCATCGTGCATGATAACGTTTTGGAGTAACAATTAGAGAATGAGAATAACTTCTCTAGCAGATGACATATCATCAATCGGCAGAGTCATTGTGATTCTCGCAATTTCATTTTTCCGATAGGTAACTGCGGTTGGGTTAATGAGTCACGTAATTAAACATCGGATGGGAATACCTGCATCCCAGGGTAAGGGTTAACATCTAATCGATTCCAATTTTCATACTTATCGGAGAAAAAAATGGAATCACGAATTAAGAACAAAAAACATTGTTATGCCAAAAGTGAAAACGTATTTGTGGCCACCTAAGTGAAGTTTACCATTGTCTTTTGGTACAAGACCATTTTGGATTTGATGGAGGGCAACCAATGGGTTATGTATCTTTTTTTTTTTTTTATATGATCCATGACAAGACATGTTTTGGTGATATAAATTGGGCAATGAACATATAGACAATGATCAACTCCCGTGCCGTTACATAAGACGGTCAAGGCCTAGTCAAGAATACAAAACAAAGCTAGGCTAAGTTTGCATGTCTGAGTGGTGGTCAGGATTTGTCCGTGGGAAAGATAAATCAAGGGATGTGGTTCTCCTGACCACCCCTACAACTCGCACACGTGGCATTAATTCCAATATTATGAATGAAAAATGAATACTCAAGTCAAGATATGGAATTTCAAAAATTATAACGGGGAGGTTCGAACTCATGACCTATTGTGTCATAAGAGTGGCCTCTAACCAGTGTTCCACCTTGGTTGGAATTGATAGAAAAGATAAATCAACAATGGTGGTTTTGTTCAACTTAAATACCATAATTGCTTTATTAATTAGTGTTTCACTAATTGCACATAATAAATAATCTATTCATTATAAAAGTGTTTTATTAATTAGTGTTTCACTAATTGCTCATAATAAATGACTAATCATATTTTAATTATAAATGTTTTCTTAATTAATTATAATATTTATTTCTATTAATAAGTTATTTTGATAATCAGAATCAATAGAAATTTTTGCGACAATGAGTAGTAGAAGAGGTGGAGGCCGAAAGATTAGTGGTGGTTAAGGCGTGAGCCAAGCACAATTATATTTATTTTTGTTCTTTTATCGTAAAATAGGATACAAAGTCCATTTTTCACATGTATCCAACTTGCCAAGAATTTTTTTCTCCCTCTCTCCTCAAAATCCTGGCTTCGCCCCTGGTTTGTGGTGGAAGAAGTAGTGACGGTGAATCTTTGGTGAGTAGTGATGGACAATATTAATTTTATGTTGTCGTTACAACATCGATAACATCGTAGTGTGGAAGATGTGGTTGATTGTTTTTAACACTTTTGATAAAGGAAGGTACCATATATTTTAGGGATGATATCATACAAGACAATATTTTCATGATCGTAGTTGGATCACCCAAATGGTACCCTGTTATCTTTGGTACTATATCGTATAAATCATGATTTTTTAATGTTAAAATAAAATTGATTGCAATACAAAAAAGCATATACACGGAAAAAAATAATAATGAAACTACCTCATACATGGCATTTGTGATTGAAAATTAGAATTTCGTCCAACAACCTACATGGGATGGGCGCGGTGATGGTGGCGGTGGTGGAGTCAAAAATTGACATTGAGGAGGCCTATTTTTTTTAAAAAGAAACATGTAAACTTTGGTGGACTAAACCATAAATATATATGGACAAAGTACTATTTATAAAATATAAACTAAAAATTTATGTAGTTATTAAAAATTTAAGGGGTTAGAGCCATGTTAGTCAACCCTTGGCTCGCCCACTAGGTGGTGGTGGATAAAAAAAAAGTGGATTCATATGGTTTTATGGTGGTGACGGGTATTGGTGAACAAAAACATATTATGCTAATTTATTAGCATACAAAATGTGTAACGTTATATTATAAAGTATAAAACGTGGTTGATCATTCTAATGTTAAAATAAACTTCGATAAAACACATGTCCATTTTAAAAATTGGTGCAATCAATTGCCATGTTATGTAATAACTAAACGAACGACACGAATCAAGATCAGAATATATGAAATTATTTATTATCGATTTGTTTATGTAAAGAGTGGTCACTACACCAAATTCTGGGATTAGAAACAGAACCAGGCCATTGCTAAAACGGGTTGTAACGGCCCTCGCCTGTTGCAAAAGTGGGTGTTACATTTTTTTTGTAACGGCTTTGTCATATTTAATTATTTTTAGACCCCTAATGTGCTTGAGTCAATTTAATTGCCACGTGTAACAAACTCGGTAAGATTTAATTTGTTTTGCAATGTTTTTTAATGACTTAGAGCCGTTATTTAACTTTTTTATAATGACAAAAAATTCTTCGCAGGTCAACCTTGACTCGGTCAAAATTGGTCAATTTTGACCAATTTTGATGAGTCAAGGTCAATTGTGAGAATTTTTCCAAGTAAATAAGCCGGAATTCTAAATTCAATACATTCATGATCACACTCAACAACAATTTCTTCAATCTATGCAAAAGAACATTCATTCAATTCATAATCACATTCATTCAATTCATCTCAGGTTCATATAACAAAGAAACTGAACATATAACAAAGAAACTGAAATTTATGTAAGTACCAAATTTCTCTAAGTACCAAGGGTACCAGGGTACTTAGTTGCATTTAACAAAGTAGATGCTCGATCGTAGAGAGTATAATCAAAGTACCCAGTACTTAATAATCTTACCTCCACCGATATCAAAAAGTCGGTCTTTGTCACAATAGGTAAAATGTATAAAGGATCTCGGAGTTGTGAGATCAAGAAACTGAAAGCTCCACCCTCTTTGAAAGATGGAATTTTCTCCACCATGTTTGTGTCTGCCAAGAGAAGTTGCAAGAAGAGAAGAGTAAAAATATGTTAACATGAAAACAATTAAACCATGACGTAGAAGAATCTATAGAAATAAACAAACAACCAAGTAAATGAGAGAGAGAAAGAGAGACATGGATATCTTACGACAGTAAAAACCGATGAAAATAGGACCTTGAATAAGTATTCCCTTTAATGGTGTAAATGGAGTGACTCCGTACCTTGAAAAATCAAGTACCAGACAAAAGAAACAAAGGTGAGCACAAAAGCATAGAGATGCGGAAGAAACTAAGCACGGGATTTCTATGATTCCTAGCTAAAATGTAAGATACGGATACCTAAAGAGCTTAAAAATCAAGATGTTAATTGGCGTTTTTTGGCGAGGATGACTAACAAACAAGGTCGGCAAGAAGATCATCCTCTTGAAATATTAACTTCAAGTCATCCTCCTTCAAATAAGGGGATGCCAAAGTTGAGCACCTAATCCATAGATGACATGAAAAGACTTGCTTACTCATTGAATAACGCCTTCAAACGTTGTTGACCCTCGGCCATTGATATAGGTTCTTCTACACGGAAAAGGAAAAAGTATTTGATAGATCATATACCAAAGGTAAATCAATGCAATAATTTTTGATGGTCTTATATAGGTATGTTCTTTCTTTGTTGACAAAATGTTTAAAGTACGGAGTTACATATTGAATCACTCATCTCGCGCTTTAATATCCTCCAAGCGTGGTCTCAAGAATGCGTCATACAAACATAGATTAGGCGACAATTAAGTAACAAAGCTCAAAAGGAAATGAGAAAAGTATCGCTTAGTCAGTGATTGAAATCTTAAAGTTCCATGTAGTCATCAATTTGACTAACATATAACCTGAAGACCACTAAGAAAGCACAGTACATTCTCAATGCACACACGGGATATCTAAGAGTACAAAGAGAGACGAGCAACAACGCCACTTACGTTAAGTTTTGAGGTGGATTTAAGTTGCTCTATCGGAAGACAACCGTGGCAGTTCGAATCAAGAGAGTAGATAAAACTATTGCAAGCCACCTGCAATGAAGATTAAACCATGAAACAAAATTTGGAAAGCAAACACTGGTATGCATTGGGAGACTATCTTACATATAATGAGAAGTCATTTTACCAATTAGGATGATCTGGCAGAGGCGCACCCATTGGCAATAAATTATGAAAGCCATCAATCAAATACTGCAAGGCTGCCACAGGAGGAAATGATTCAGCAGCTGCAATAGACACTTCACTTACAACAGGAGCGTTGCAAAAATTTTGGGAAGGTCTGATGATAAAAATATAAACCTAAACCCTAAGTGCCTCTCGCAACAACAACAACAAACATAAAAAACACGAATTTTTTTCAATCAAAACCGTTTCCATTCATTAATCAAATCAAAACCATTTCCATCCATCAATACCTTCAAAGTCACTCATTACCTTCTCAAATTATTCTCCATGTCTCCAGACTCCCTTTGAACCCATCTACAACGTCAAGACACCATCAAAACTACCCCAAAGCGCAATCACCAGTATTAGCCACCACATCCATCATTCAACCTTTGTAATATCAAGATTAAGCCTATTCGAACCCCATATTCTTGACAGCACAGATTCAATTTCACAAAGACACCCATCTTCTCATTCTTTTCTTAATCATTCTCTGTCATGAAGAAACCTGATTTCAATTCCAATCAACAACAGATCTCGATTTCAACCCATTTAATCTCTTCCATTCAACCACAATCACCAACCAGAATCTTATTCATCCGAATCAATGACATACCCCTACTCCGAACCATTTACCTAAAACCCATACCACCATCATCTCATTTAAGCTCAACCTCTTTTCCGCTTATTTCTTCATCTCACATCTTCTTTATCTTCTTATTTTAATCTCTGCATCACTCATGTGATTCGATTAATAATTAACACAATCACATACATTGATTTCTACTTCTCGGCAAGATCATCTTCTCGATCTTGTTTCTCGAATGATTAACAGAGCCGCCATGCTTTCTCTCAAAACGAATCTAGGGTTTTCATAACAAATCACGATTAAAAAAAAACAAAACGAGTATCTAGAGAAAATCAATAGATCTTTGAACTTGAAAATGAAATCGAAATCAAAACCGAAAATGATGACGAATCTAAGTATCTTCAGGTGAAGAAAGAAAAAAAAAGGGAAGAGAGGCGGAGGAGAAAAAGAGAAGAGAGAGAGCGAGAATGAAAATCCATTCTCTAAGGTAGGAGGAGAAAACCCTTATGCGAGGGAGGAAATATCATCTAGTACTTCCTATGTTGGGTGGAAAAAAAATAGCAAGCGTGTGAATGGCACACGACATATACTCTAGGTGTTACGATCCGGGTGTGACGAGCATGTGGCTGGCACGCCTATAAAAAAATTCGTAACGGCTGGCCATGTTACTAATTTTTTAAAAATTAAGTAGCAGTCGTTACTATTACGAAATTTTAAATAACGGGCCATTTGTAACGGAATTTCAGAACGCCGCCGAAGTCGCTCTAATTGTCGATACTAATCTGGGAATTTGGTGTAGTGGGTCAGGATTTGTCCTTGGCAAAGATAAATGATTAATTAAATTTCTATTATAAATGTCCCTTTAATAATCTAACATAAATACATAATTTTACTAAAAACTATATTAATTCTAATGGTGGTAGTGGAAGTAGGGTTAGTATAAGCGGTGGCGGGTGTTTGTGAATGGTGGAGGCGGTAACATTACTATTGGTGGAAGAAATAGTGGCGGTGGATGGTTTTTATGGTGGTGCGGGTGTTGGTAATAGTAGTGTATAATAATAGTTTTTGCTTTTTAGTGAGTTTTATTGTATTGTGAAAGATGTAATTGGTTGTTTTTAGCACGATTGATAAGGACAAAAACCAAATATTTCGAGGATGATGCCGGAACGTATAAGACAATATGATCATGACTGTTCGATCACCCGTATTATATAAAGGCAATTGGTATACCCGCGTAAGAGAACATTATCGCTCTCTCAAGTACTATTACATTCTTTTTCCTGAAAGACCATCAATGTCGAGTTGTTTCGCGACAACTACCTACAAAGACAACAACTTTCACTCAATTCCCGATATAAAACCTTATTGACCGGGGAAATGTATTTGCAATCTAAAAAATTTGTTTGAAAATTATGTTTGTTCATCAAAATCATCATAAAAAACTCTAAATCATAAATCTAAATTTCGCCTCCGATGTTTATAGAATATTTTTTATATTTTACATTCTCAAATCATGCGACCTCTTGATGACAATCAACAATATCAAATTACGGATCAATATGTATAGGTTTCATTCATTGGGTTAGAAGGTAGAGTAGACACGAGATGGGTAGATCACACGCAGAACATGACCTGAGAATACTTCAATAATTTGGTCAAGAGATAGGTCAAAAATTTAAGATTAACTTTCTATAGGACTAATTAGATCGGCCGATAGGAGCTGACTAAAATATGGATTAATAATAATTTTCACGTAAGACAATTGCAAAACATAGTTTGGCTAACTCGCCTATGTAGCAGTGGTCAAGATTTGTCCTTCCTCAATTGCTATGTTATGTGAGAAGAAGGTGATATCTAAGATTGAGGTATAATTCGAGATCGTTAGATTCATACCATTTACAATTGGATGCCTTGAAAAAATTGACGTGTTGTTATTATTATTACGGGCAAGGGATACATTGACCACACTTGCGCAAATAGCTCACTTGCAAATGATTGGTGTTGCCTATACTGTCTAGAATGCAACGAGGAATCGAGGAAACAAGGCACCGAAGCGGTGTAATGGGAGTATTTTGGATATAGTAACTTAGACCTAGATGTAATACTTATGTTCTTTTTTTTAGTTTATCCACAATCTATTTATTTAAGAAAAATGAACATTGCAAATACATAACATCAACAAAAATTAGACAGATTGCGTTTGACAATAATGGCTACTGATGGTCCGGAAACGGCAAAAAGAAAGGAATTGTTGTAGAAGAATTGTTGGGATATACAACGGATTACTTGATACGAATGAAAGAGGTATAACTATTTCGATTTGAAATCACATAAAGTTCTGATAGAAGATGACATCAAGTTTAAAGTTAGTAACAAACATAATATGGATAACTAAAATGTTAAAAAACAAACAAGATATATAAACTTAGAAAGCCGTGGGACTTGAAGAGGCCAATTTTGAAAACTACAGTCTTAGAAAGCAACGATCCACAATACCATAATTTTTTTTTATGAATATTCAACGTAGAATATGTCAACTTTTGGTAAAAGATCTATTGACAATCTATTAATTTGAAATAGGATCATGGAGTACAATATGTGTTCAAGGTTCTTTATGAGGTAATGTGTCGCCAGATTGTATTCCAAGTGAATGTAGGAACATACGGAAGTGACAAAATGTCCAAGACTTTTGAAGTTACCAAAGCCTTCGTTAAGGCTTAATTGTTGGGCACAATACTTTGTTGAAGATTTAATGGCAGAGGTTCGCATATATACAATCCCTTCGAAAAGGTAATGGGTACACATTTTAAACATTGTCATCTAATGGGTGTTGAAAAATTACAGGAAAATCATGTCATATTGGATAGTTTGTATCATTCGTTCGATGCAAAAAAATACTATTCTCTGCCTATTTGGAGGATCGACAACATGACCATGATAGATGAGTCAGCTGGAGCGAAATAGGAGCATGTGGAGGCTTTTATGGACGATATTGATTAGTTGATTTCACGGAGATGAGCGCTGCTGACGACATATTTCCAAAAAATATTTAAACTTCCATGTTCATGTACAACATTATCTCATTATAAGCAATGAACCTAAATAAAAAAGTGTCTGGAAGTTAAGATTATATTTCTTTCGTTTGAGCAAATCTCTGGTGGTAAAATATTAAAGGAAAAAACAAAGTAAAAAAGAGAGGAAAATCCCAACTATTTTTATGACAAACACATATTAAATCATAAGGAGTTGATAAGTATTCGGGACACAAATTATACGATATATTAAAAATTAAACAACATCATGGCCCGTGCCGTTACGGCACGGGTGAAGGGCTAGTTCTTTACATAAACCAAAGCCATGTAAAAAAAGATGTGTTTTTGTCCCCACATTTAACCAGTGGACCCTTGATTTTTGTCGTATCTACCTTTTCAACATAAGAATAAATTTTTCGTATTCAACTTTTGCTTTCATTATGAGAGAATTTTGTGCATCATCTGAACCGTGTCTTTCTTCAAGCCTATCCATAGAATCAATATCACGAAGTAATTGTTGTTTCTATATGTTGAGATTGTCGGGGACTTCCTTATTCAATTTGCTAAATTCTTTTTTTAGTGCTTCCAATTTAAACCATAGAACGGAGTTGGGAGAGCCTTCAAAAGAAAAATTATTCCATCATTATCGTACCATATCCATAAATCCAGGAACCAAGATCCACATGGATTCAAATCTAAAAGGAGGAGGACCGCAGGAAGAAACAATAGTGTTAATCAACAGTGGAAGATGATCTGAAATTGGTCTTGAGAAATATACTTGAGAGAACATTGAGATTCTTTGTTCAAAGTCAGGGGAGACAAAAAATCTACCTAATCTGCAGAGTGTTGGATTATCTTCCCCACTAGTCCAAGTAAATTTAGCTCCTCTAGCTCACAACAAAAATGACAATGAAGGATTATGTTTTACCGGAGGAAATCAATGGCCAGAGATAGGGCTGGCAATGGATAACCGATATCCGGGATCCGTTTCCGATTATTCGAAATCCTATAGGATTTTATCCGTTATATCGGATATCGGATATCCGGATCTGATAACTTATCGGATATTTTCTCTTAACCTATCGGAATCGGATTGGGCTCTATCCGATTGGTTAATATCCGATATCCGATAAGGTAGGGGCGTACTAGTAATTTTCAATGCTACCAATTGGGTCTCATCAAATTGGGTCGGGGTCGGCCTTATCTCAAGACCAAATCGAGAAGATAAACTCGATCTCATTTCTTTTTCTTCCTCCTATCTTCTTCTTTATTTCTCTCTTTCTCTGTTCTTCTTGCTCGTGTTTCTGAGAGAGATTTGTGAGTTGTTAGTGATATTTGATTCATAAGAATCAACTGATGAAGGAGTCGAGGTTGTTGCTGATGAAAAAGAAAAGATGATTCGGAGAACCAAGTTGGGGTTTTGTGTGATTATGAATTGGGGTTTCGAATTGGTGATTATTAAGATAAAATTGAAGATGGGTTTGTTCCTAATTGGGTTTGATAGAAGTTGTGGGGTTGTTCTGAAGTTGATTTGAGGATCGAATCAAGAGCTAGGGTTCATAAGAAAAGTTCAGAGGAGAGTTTGAAGATGAAGTTAATGGTTTAGGGGATTGAATTAATGATGGGTTTGTTCTAAATCGAAGAATAGGTGGATGTATTGGGTTTAATTGCAGTTTCATAAACATTTTTTATGAAATTCTACTGTTTATGAAGCACTATCACGTATGAAGGAAGGAAAGGTGAAAATCCTACTGTTTATACGAAGGTTGATAATATATATCGTACTTTCAGATTTGAGACTGACCCTTTTTATGGACAATCTATTTATGCTACTACTCCAGCGACACCTCCAACTCCTCCGTTATTAACTTCTCCAACTCTTCAGGCGAATACAACTACGTGTAAGTTACTTAATTAAACACTGTTTTCACACTTTGCGCAAGAGTTTAATAATGCAATTGATAGTGTGTTCAATGTTCATAACTGTGCAGCGAATGGAAATAATTCAAATTCATTGAGACTTGGTATTAGCATCTCCATTCTTGTGGGAATTGCGGTGCTACTATCCTTCATTGTTGTTTGGTGGTTCTACTTCCATAAGAAAAAGAAGATAAATGGTAAGTAGCTCTAGTTCCTACATATACATGACTTATGGCTTGTCTCTCAATCATCTGCTGATCAAATTTTTACTTGTGCTATAGCCCAGGATGGAAATCCAGATTTTCAAAGTGCAGAATCACTGCACTTCAACTTCGATATAATAAGTAATTGCAGCAGATAATTTTTCATATGCTACTAAACTTGGTGAAGGTGGATTTGTCATGGGCAATGTCAAAGCCAACCAGGACGCCAAGGAAGATCATCACTAGCTTTGTCGTTGTCATTGTTGTTAAGTCGTGTCCTTTGTGTACAAGAAGACATGGTGTTTGTAGTTTTTTTTTCATATGTGATGTGGTGAGACACTGCTTTGGGAGAGTGGGAGTATTGTTTGTGTGGGTTTGTTTGTCTTTCAGTTACACTAAACATTTGAACAAAAACTTAAAAACTCTGTTAAATTTTAGCTTTTGCTTCAGTTCCCATATTAACGGATATTAACGGATAAAAATCCGATATCCGATAGCTTAACCTTAACCTTATCGAATCGGAATTTTTGGTATCCACGGATATTATCGGATACGGATATCCGATAATCCTTAACCTTAACCTTAACGGAATTGCCAATATCCGCCGGATATCTATCCGTTGCCAGCCCTAGCCAGAGAGGACGGGTTAAACGAAATGATCACGATTTGGTGAGATTCAAATGAAATGCACACCTAGCCTGATTGGATCGCAACCCCAATAATTGTTATTTTTGCCTTTTTAAGTATAAAGTGGTCTTGTAATTACTTAATTAACACCTCGGCTTCTAGCACAGGTGTTGATGGTGGGTTTTTTACAAGGGAAAAACTTGTAAATTATCCTTTGAATCTGTGTCAGAGATATATCTATAAGTGTATATGCACTAGGGCTTCATCCAGCTGAACTCTCGGTGTCATATATGTTTATAGAATATTTCAGTATTTATATCGTACTCACTTCTGTATTTAATCTACACTCATTGGACAGATCCTAGATGGATTGGCCACTAGTATATAACATATTGTCCTCGGAATACCATTGGTGCTGATTGTAATTCCTCTCCAGGTGTTCTCTTACTATACAAAATGTATGTTTAGAACATATATACTCTTCTTCCTAAGCAGATACCAACTCGCAGAAGTTCCACGGATAAATTCCTTGAATATGTTTTATATGTACTCCAGAGTAGTAACAAAGTGCCAACGCCAACTACACATGGCCATGGCCAAGCTGCCAGGACAAGTAGGAAAGACAAGTTTCCAAGACACGTCCTAGGCTACCATGGTCGTGTCTCATGCTACCATGGCTAGCGTCTCATGGCCATCATCTAAGGCCAACATGGCCAGCGTCCTTAGCCAACATGGCCAACGTCCCGGGACGACGCGCTAGCTCTGCAACTTGGATAGGCTTGGCCAAAGTCCCTGGGACGACACGCTAGCTCCGTAATTTTCCATGGCCAACGTTCCAGGGACAACGTGTTAGCTCCGCAACTTGGACAGCCAATGACCAATATCTCAGGCCAACTTGGTTACGCCTCCCAGGGCATGCCTATTGTTATATCACCTGTGTACATTATTGTGGCTAGCATATGCCACAAATACACCATGGCCATACTACATTGTCATGAACCTGCAAATAATGTCATCTTACAGCAAACTTCTTATTAATCACACATAACCTTTGATCTGAGTTATCTCTTCAATATATGTCACTTCGAAAAGGTCTGGCTAGCTACTCAGTCAAATACATTGTGGAAACCCGGTCAAGACAAGAGATAGTCCATGACCACTTATTCCTACGAGAAATCAAAATATGTTACATGGGGGAATGGTTTATGAGTATTGAAATGGTGGTTTACAACAACGTGCGGCGTGGCAACACCCCATGATGAGGAAGTAACAAGTAGTGGTGACAGTTAAGAGCAGTTAAAGGAGTGGTAAAGTAATGGAGTAATGACTTACTGTTACGTAGAATGAGAGGAACAATGCACTCTAAATTTTCATGATTTAATTTTTTTTTCAGCAAGTGTTTGTAGAGATTATATATTGATATTTTTGTAGTTTACTATTTATATCCGTAATTCAATCATTTTGTATGCTGGTGTTTCTGATTCTTAGTCCAATCATTTGACTCTTTTGCATGCTATGAGATTTCACATGTACTTAATTAGAATGGGCACACATTCTGATTTTCGTGTCTGTCTTGGTTATCTCATTTTGATCATATGCAGAACTTTTCACATATGCAAACTCAAAAGGGTTGAGTATAGAGGTGGTGGTGCACTGTAGAAAATTACGAAAAGAAGTTGCATTGTAGAAAAATATGAAGAGATTTAGAAGGTATTGTTATCATCATCCCTGTTTTGTGTAAGTTAAAGGTGTAAGGTTCCCTGAGTCGTCACGAATATGTTAGCTTGATTTTTTTCGAACCATAAACATCTCTAATTTTCATTTTTAACTTAATACACTTTTGATTTTGATTTTGATTTTGGTAACTTGGCTATGAATGTGCAGTAAGGGAAGTCGATATATTGTCAACTGCTTCAGGTTTTAGGATTCTAGAAGGCACGGATATGAATCTCCCGTCACAATAAAAGATTGTTTGAGAACTACTTTGTTATGCTTATGTTTATCCTTTCTTGGTATATATGAGAACTACACTGGAATTGTACGAGACATTGGTTAGAGATGGCGTCTGTGGCGATGCATTATACACATTGACGTGATAGGTAATTACGTTCTTTAAATTTATTAAATTTAATATCATTTGAATGGTTTCTTTAGTCACCAACAATTGATTGAGCGAAAATGTTTTTTCTTTTTCTCCCTTTTTGCCTAAGAGCCTTTATCCCTTCAAATCGTAAGGTAATAGCTCTAAGACTAGATAGTCAAGTTATTATTTTAGTTGAGCGCCCCAATCAACAAAGTTGGGTTGAAATATGAAATGGCTGTGTAATGTAAACAAAGGGACTGCTCTGATGGGATTCATGTCAGTACATAGGTTTGCCCCATGTAGGAATTATTAAGGGATGTCAGCCTTGATTTATTAGTATCCTATTCATAAAGTTTCATATTTTTTATTTTCCCTATCTGGAAGGACCTGTGAGGATTGAGGTAAGGAAAAGCTGGATTTTTTGCTGGATTTTTTGAATTTTTGAATATTGGTTATATTGTCAACAGGGGCGGAGCCACATCAAAGGGTGGGTGTGCACTTGCCCACCCAGCCCATATGGGTTCCAAGCCCAATTTTTCATATTTTAGCCCAAATTTAGTTATTTTTACCCATTTTGCACCCCTTAAATGCCTGGCGTCTTTAGGGGCGACCCCGAAAGAATTAGGGGCGACACAAAAGACAAAATAGGATGAAAATACTTATATGCCCCTTCATAATCGGTAGTTTAGTTAGCTACCGATTGCAAAATCTCATTTTTGGGACAACTCTATATTCGGTAGTTATATGAACTATTTTGACTACCGATTATAGGCTCAACCAAATTAGAAAAATAGAGAATTTTTGCAAAATCTCATTTTGGGGCAACTATATATTCGGAAGTCAGGATACCTTCATTTATTACCGATTATAGGCTCAACCAATGCAGTTGAAAAAGCTCGGTGCGGGCATGAATACAATGCCGGTACGCTATACAGGGGTCAGTAGGATTTTTGCAAAATCTGAATTTGGGGCTACTCTATATTCGGTAGTTATATGAACTATTTTGACTACCGAATATGGTTGGATATTTGCAAAGAGAGCCTTGTATAATCGGAAGTCATGATAACTCTTCCTTTCTTACCGATTATAGGCTCAACCAAAATTCCAAAAAAAGGATTTTCGCAAAATCTCATTTTGGGGCTACTCTATATTCGGGAGTTAAATAATCTAAATTCCCTACCGATTATGGTAGGATATTTGCCAAAAGGTCTACTTTAATCGGGAGTCAAGATAACTATTTTGACTACCGATTATAGGATAGTCAAAATTCAAAGATAAAGGATTTTACTTTATATTCTGAAGTTATACAAACCAAATTTACTCCCGATTGTTGATTAACTACCGATTGTATAGTTATCTACCGATTGTAAAGGGTAGTTTGGGATTAAAAAAAAATGCCACGAAAATAACCTACCGATTGTGAAATAACTTACCGATTATGACAGTTTTTGTCGTTTTGTGTCGCCCCTAATTCTTTTGGGGTCGCCCCTAAAGACCTGGGGCTTAAATGTCCACTAATTCATAGCTTGCCCACCCAATTCTCAAAACCCCTCCGCCTCTGATTGTCAAGTGACTGAAACCATGGTCAACAATTGGGCTTGATGCTAAAACGGAAAATTCATGGCAAATTGTGAGTGAAACTGTTTACATCTACCTCTTCATTATTTCATGAAAACGCGTGGATTAGATTTTACATTCTTATCTGCTATATATAAATCACAAAATTGGTTAAAAAGACCAAAATCAACAAATCTTGGGTGAAAAAGACATCTGGATTTTGATACTGTTTAAATGGACAAAAATACAAAAATAGCCAGGATGTAAACAGTTTCATCCTATCCATTTTCAAATACTTTTTTTTTTATTTACATCAGGATGCATCCAGTTTCATCCTTGCTATTTTTTAAATTTAAGTCAGAATGTATCCAGTTTCATCCTTACTATTTTTCTTTTGTCCATTTCACCCATACTAATTTTTACTCGTCCATTTGAACCAGGTTTTAAAAATATTTGGACAATGTTAGGCTCTTGAAGAAGATAATTATTAGTCTACTCTCTTGGTCGCGTAGCCAAAAGATTGGCATTTCTAAAAACCAGTAGCATACACTTTGGTCTTATACGTTGATAGTCTGATACGGTGCTAAACTACAAAAAGATGGCGACGTTAGGTGCTTGAGAAGACAGTGCAAACATTAAAAGCGCATTGTAATGAATCCCAATGAGAAAATAAGTTAACCATAAATAAATACAGTAAGTGAGATATTTTTTTTTCCACCGCCAAAATAATTTCTTTGATAAAGCTTACAGTAAGTAAGCAAGAGAAAACCAATGATTACAAGCGCCCACCAAAATAAGATACCAACCCGTTGGGCTGAACATGGTTTCGGTTTTCCGCTGGAACCGGACCAAACCAGACCAATTAGGAAGAAATCAAACCGAACCATTTACTAATGGATTGGTTACGGTGTAGAAAGTGGAAAACCGATAGTGTTGGTTTTGGTTTGGTTTGACCTCTAAAACCGAACCAAAAACCATTGAAAAACCGATTAATTTTTAAACTTAGTTTCTACATTTGATTTACAAGTATTAGATTCTACCCATTAATTTAGAGGATAAATTGAAACCCTAAATCTAATATTTCATTATGATACTCTCCCTCTTTCTCTTTCTCCTTCTCTCAGTCGCCTCCCTTCTCCACCCCCAACTAAATTTCTTTGCTACTCGACTTTTTTCTTCCGGTCTACCTTCTTTTTTATTTGTCAATAACTAAATTAAGATATATTATATATCTTCTTTTGATCTCCAAACCACTGGGACAAATCGAAACCAACTGGAACCATTTGGAAACCGAACCAATGGTTAATGGATTGGTTTGGTTTAGATTTTTAGGAACCAATAGTATTGGTTTCGGTTTTGGTTTGGCTAGAAACCGAACCAAAACCGACCATGAACAGCCCTACCAACCCGGGGAGAAAAACCTGGACCCTAACCCCCAACCTCGCGAAAGGGTTAAGTTACAAAAAAAAACTAGCCCCAATTAGAATTATTGTTTTTACGAGAGATAAATACTTCAATCTTTAAGAGCATCTCCAACAGTGGGTGCTACAAATCCTACGTGGAGCTTTTATTTAGATTTAGATCCTTATTTATGGGTTATATATGTATAGAAAAAAAATTAATGTTTTTCTCATGAACCATCTCCAGTAGGTTTAGATTAATGGATAAAGATAAAAGTGATACTTTTTTTTTCTATTGGTTTAGAAAAGTTTATTTAAAAATAATAATTAAAAAACCCAAGGTCCAAATAAGACTTTCTCTAGACCTTCATATTTATTTTGACACCCTTCATACTTTATAAGACATACTGTTGGAGATGGATTTAATCTAAATGAGGGTCTAAAATTTTATATGTCAAAAGAAAATAAAACTCTCACCCTCTATTGGATTTGCTCTAAAACAACACTTTTTACCGGCTCATATCCTGGGACTATGTCATTAATAATCCGGAAAATGGAAACTTCCATCCAAGTTTGTTTTGACTTAATGAGCTCAAATTCATAAACATCCAAGAAATTTTCATATAGTAATAATTTTTCATTCGTTAACCTAACGGCATCTCCAATAGCGGGAGTTAAAAATCATACGTGGAATTTTTTTCAAGGCTCTGGAGGATATAGATTTTCTTCAAAACCTTTAAAATTAGTATTTCATCCCTACTATTTTGAAGGACCTATTGTTGGAGGTGAATTTAGTTAAAATAAAGGTCAAATTCTATGTGTCACTGAAAAATATATCTTCCACCCTCTATTAGAGACGCTCTAAACATATAAATAGAAACACGTCAATTCTCCATCCGCCCATATGAGCGGACAATTAATAAATTACAATGACAATCACTGAAGTACGTGGGTTAGGACAAAGGATTTATGTACTCCAGTATTTAGCCATAATCAGATATACGTGGTGTTGTCTAAGTGTATTGTTGTAATGATAATAGATACTCCCTCCGTTTCTGGAAAAGAGATACTTTTACTTTTTCGATTTGGCCTATTTTTAGGCTAAAATGAAAAAGTGAAAGTATCTCTTTTCCAAAAACAGAGGGAGTATATTGTTGCCGGATGAAACAAATGTATGTTTACATATGGCAACAACAAAAGTCATTTGTCCAGGAGAATTAATCTTGGTAGTATAGTATAAAATTGTTTAACAACTCATACCAAAAATTCACTCCAACTCCAACAACTCACTGAAGTACGTGGCCATTATTATCTAATCCCCCTTCAATTTTCGATATTCATTACGAACCAACTTCATTCGGTTTTCCGTCATTTCATTTGTATGCATATTTCCCTTTTATTATGGATCTCAGAATAATATAATAGTCATAAAATTAAAGATTGCGGACATGAGCTTAAAATTAATTGGCAATGAGTGGAACCTTCCATATCAGGGACGGAACCAAGAATTTATGTTTGGGTGGGCTAATTTTTTTCTCGAACTCTCAACTTAATTTATCTCATTTGCAAGAATGACAACTGCGGTAATATACTTAAAGCTGAGTATGGGTATGCCACACGATCTCTTTTCCTTGGTGTAGGATCATAACATCGCAACAGACAAGGTTTGCAGGATTAATAAACGACGGTGTCGCGAGGGAGTCGCAGGGAGCTAAAATCAACGACGCAATGAATAACGACAAGTAAAACATAAAGAAGACGTGAAACCTGGCGAGGATTGAGGAGTGTCACGAGAACGAATGTTTGTGCATTTGCGACACTTCGCGGGACATTCCCGAAAATAAAGGATAGCTTAGCTGTCGTCCACTATGTATTACCCTATATAAAGGGCTAAGTGAATCTGTTGTAGGGAGAGATTTCTGGGGAATTGTCGAGCAAGTCAATAGGAGAGAGAAAGTTTAAGAGTGTTTTAATTTCTAAGTGTAATTCTATTTTCCTGTGTAAACATTTCATGGATTCAATCAATAAATATTCTTGATCTTACATCTTTCAATGGATTAATTAAGCAAAATTGAGTAAGGGGTGTAGTGTGGGATTTCCCGCTACTACATATGCGCTAGAAACAGGGATCGAGCAGAGATTGACGTAGAGATTGGAAAGAATTTGGATTAACAGAGAAAAGGATTGGAAAAGATACTCAAGAATTCATTGGAAAAGATACTCAAGAATTCATTGGAAAAGAAAAATGGCTAGGAGAAGAAATGTACAAGGGCAACCAACGATTGTAAGAAGAAGTGGGAGACTTCTTTGGAGAAAGGAGGAATGAAACAGGGGAGAATCGTCAAGGATGAATATGAGAAACGATGGAGAAGATCAAAACCAGCCACCGATCTCCCCAATAGCAAACGCGGTGTGGATTATGATAGAGTAAGTGTACATACTTGGAGGTCGATTACGAAGACGAGAGAGAAGAGGAGCATGGTGGTGAACAATGGACAAGGAGAGCAAGGAACGAATGGAGAAATGAATCCAGGAAACGAAGAGATCGCAACATTAGAAAGATTGAGACAAACAATACACGAAGAGAGACGGCTAGAGGCGGAGGAGCGAGCAAACTTGACAAGACAGAATCATGAATTGAGGATGGAAAATATGAGGTTGCAAAATAGGAGATCAAGAAGTAGCGTGAGATCAAGTTCAAGATCGAACAGGGAAGAAAGAAGGAGAGTTTTACCAACGAGAAAGTACCGAGGGAGAAACACAAAATCCAAGTACGAGCATGGCGAGAGAAGAGGGAAATGGAAGATCGTTATATTCCTCGACCCGAAAATCTTCAAAATGAGCGGAATAGGGAAAATCAAGGAAACATGCAACTCCAAGGACCGAATGACCCAGCTGCTGAAGGGAGAATAATCTTGCACGGGAGAGAATAATTGAGAAGAAACCGAGAGATCGAGGATGACATTGAGAGACACTACATTGAACAAGCGCGGCTAGCTCGCGAGAGAGAAAGGATAAGGGCAGAAATGGAAAATCAAGAGATGGAAGAGGCAATTCGGCAGAATAACCATGACAACCGCGAAAGAAGAAGGGAACAAAATCGTACCAATAGAAATATTAATGAAGAATATGAGAGGGTGCGAGATGAGAGCCGAGAGACGACCAAGAAGAGAGAACAACCGATATAATGGCGTTAAGTGTGAAAGAAACGAAGAAGAGCGTCGCAGGAAAGAAGAGGGGAGAAAATAACGAGCGGGAAGGTCAAAATAGGCACGAGCGAAGAAGGAGAGAGGCGAGCTAAAAAGACCGGTAGAATCAAATTAAGAGGCAAATGAACAAATCTTAAGAGAACCGGCTGAAATGAGAGGATTCTTTGAATAATAGAAGGGAGGGAGGAAGGAAACAATTGGACGAAGCCATCGCAGAAAGTTTGGAAGAATCCCTTTACGCTAGAAGTACAGATGGGAGGAATACCTCCTAAGTGCAATCTACCTGCATTGACCAACATCTTTGATGGAACAACCTGTGCGATACAACATATTAAGGCTTATATGAGATGTATGTTACAATGGGAGAATCATGATGCTATACTGTGCAAATATTTCGCATCAAGCTTAATAGGAGAAGCACTAAAATGGTTCGAAGGTCTTCCAAGGAACACAATCACATCATTTAACCATTTACAAGCCACATTCCTGGGAGCATACATAAGTAACAACTCTTCGCGACCAGGTATTGAAGATGTATTCGGGTTGAAACAAAGGGTTGGCGAGAGCTTGAGGCAGTTGACAATAAGATGGAGGACCATGTGTAGCGAAATGGCAGGACGGGTTGAGGAAAGATATCTCATACTCTCATTTGTGAATGCTCTCTTCGCGACCAACTTGTTATACATCCAAATTTTTAGAATCAAAAATACAATCACGATGGCGGAATCAGAGAATTACAGCAGGAAGAATATATTGCCTTAGAAGAAAGACAGAATGAAATGAACTCTTATCCAGTCGCGAATACAAGCTCTAATGCTGCGAACGCAAGTTTGTTGCCTCAATTCATAAATACGGTGGCGAGCACCGCAAGGACGGCAAGCAAGGAAAGGCGATGAGGGACGGAGAAGATAGTAGCCATGGGAAGCCACGATCAAGAAGAGTTTGAGCGAGAAAGGAACTACTACAACCGAACAGCAATAATAAGATTCAGAGGTTAGATCATGTGCAAGAAACTTATGGTGGACGAAGGCAAAATAACCGTGGAGGCGAGAGAAGTCGTGAGAATAGTATGGGAAGAGATTAAGATGCCTCCTTTGAATGCTAGTGTGGAAAAGATTTGGGAAGCTATACTTGTGATGGAAAATGTACCAAAGCACCTTGGAACGTGGGAATGGAACCACCGCCAGGCGATAGAAGTCATGAGTTTTGTTCTTACCATCGCTTCCATGGACATCAAACAAACGATTGTAGAAACATAAAGAGAATTATTCTCAGGATGATTGATCAGGGGAAGCTGAATCACTTTCTAAAGGGAGAAGAAACAGGTCAGACATTACCACCACCACCAGAGATGCACAGAACAGTGTCAGCGAAAGGAAAGGAAACATTTGTGATAGAAGTTGGAACAAAAGCTAGAAGTTTGAACTGCAACTCTATCGTCCACTCCTATCGCACAATCGAAGATTTTCATGACAACGTGCTCGGTAGAGTCTTTGCGAGAGATGCTAATGATAAAGAAATAATGAGTCAAGCGAGAACGCAGCGCAGATTAGAAAAGTGGCAACCGAAGACTATTTCTTTCTCTGATGAAGATGAAGTGCCAAAAGGAAGAGAAACACATGATAGCCCGTTGGTTGTGAAACTAGAGATTAACCCAAAACCAGTTGATGGAGAAGATGATGAAGCGAGAAGCTTGTTGGCGGGCTATCAACAGAATCCTAATCGATGTTGGAAGTTCGGTGAATATTCTTTTTTTACCATACTTATAAGACGATGGGAGGAAAGGATGAGGATTTGATCCCCTCAACATACAAGATATATGGCTTTAATGGCCTTCGCAAACAAGCCAAAGGGAGAGGTTCACATGAGAATACCTCTACAAGGATTATCAAAGCGATGTTTTATTCTCGTGTGGTTGACGTGGAATCCCAGTATAATGCACCGATTGGGAGGCCATGGCTTCATGAAATCTTGGGGTCGCGTCAACATACCATCAATGTATAAAATTTCCACATCCAAACGGCATTGGTATTATACGGGAGACCGGAAGGAGTCGCAACAACGGTGTCATGAGGTCGATGTAGAAAGCTGCGAAGAAAGAAATGCCAAAAAGAAAGGGTTGGAAGCAACATGTGAGAAATGAAAGAGAAAGGAAAAACTAATGGTAGATGCTATAGAAGTGAGGACTGAACATATCTCGCGAGGTGAATGCACGGAGACAGCCAATATTATGGTAATAAAGAAGCAAAAGATATGAGGAACAAAAGGCATAAGAAGTGAATAATCAATAAAAGCGGGATGCAAAGTAGCACTGAAGTAATGATGTGCGAGAATCTCGCAGGCCAAGAGTAAATGAGAATTCGATTAAGAAAGAAAAGTGAAATACAACAAATGAAAACAGAACTATGCGAATACTTCGTAAACAAATATCGGCAAATAATGAAACATGAATGATTGAATGATTTAACAAATATGAATGAGTAAAAGAATGGGACGAACCTTTATGGCGTACACCCTAGTTCGCGAATAACATTTCGTAAGAGGCAAATGTAAGACCTAAAGTGCGTCATATAAGGGGGTATCTCTCGACATGGCTCAGGGGGAAGGTTACACCGCTCCTGAAGCCTGAGTCATGAAAATTTGGGGCCCATGAAAGCCTATCCAGGAGAGGTACCTTGGATTCCCAACTATATATATAAGGTTATACCCTGGTTGGGCGACCGAGGGTCTCTTCCAAGGAGTCAGTGTATGCTCAAGGCGCCGAGGTACACGGTTGAGCCAGTGCCGGGATGGATGAACCTACCTGGCCATTCTTGGAAAGTCTTGGCATATGTTGCACTCGCCCGAAGAAAACTCCACAGGGTGCAGTCTCGTAACCATAAACCATATAGGTATAAGGGATAAGAGACTGCGAAAACAATCAGTTGTTGTTAAGACCAGGATGGGAGGAGCTAGTCTTGTATGGCCGATGTTTCGCCTCCTTGAAGGGGCCGGGGGAGATGATAAGGCGCGACGCTCTCCATTAGGGGAGTGTCAAACAGACGCAAATGTCATAAGGCTATGTTTTCGCAAGAGAATTTAGGCTCGTCATATTTGTGCAATGATCCTGCGAGAGGCAATAATACTAACGCGAGGGTAAGGCGAGATCAATGGGTCTTTACACGAAAGTGTACGGACGTCTGCGATTTCGTCGCACGACGACAATGTCATGGGGCTTTATGTTCGCAAGGATATCTAGGCCTGTCATATTATCGCAAATAAAAAATCCCCGCAGAGGCAAAAATACTCGGAAAATGATAAGGCAAGATCAATGGGTCTTTACATGCAAGTGTAAAGACGTCCTGCGATTTTGTCGCAATGAAAAGGTGGCGGGGGAAGACCTCTAATTAGGGAGGTCTAACTCGGAAGACCACACAAAAATGATAAGGCAGGGTCAATGGGCCCTTGCTTGAAAATGTAGGGCGGCTTGCGACCTTGTCGCAATGAGAATAGATAAAATACATTTATGAAGATAAGGCAAGGCAAGTAGAATTCTTGATCTATGGAGATACCTGCGATCTCGTCGCAACAATACATTTCCATAACAATAAAATCATTATCCAACCAAATACATGAAGACAGCTAAAATCTTCCATCTGAAGATGAATAACAGAGGCAAGTATGGGAATGGAAAAGATGGAATATTGTTATTCATCTTCTGACGAAAGAGTTATACATCAATAATGTTAACCAATTATATTACAAGGAAGAACTACCAAAAAAGGGGAGTGAAGGTTGAATTCAGGGGGGAAAAATCCAAGAAGTACATCATAACAAAGATACAGAAATGTACAGATATTACAGGCAGCAAAAGAAAACAAAAAGAGTTATCCCTTTGGTGATTCTTCTCCTCCATCTGATTCTTCAGTCTTATTATTCTCATCACCAGAATTTTCTTCTTCACTAGCCTCACTATCAGAAACGTCTGAGACAGGCAGATTCTCAGGAACCTTTTCAAGAAGCCAGGGATATGAATGCAGGGGGATATTGTGGTCCTTACAAACATACTCCATGGCTCTATTGCAAAAACTGACATCATTATTAAAGTTATCCACTGTCGTTGATGAGTGCCAAATAGTGCATATTTATACACCTTTTTATTGGCATTTTACTCATCTTTTGCGCTTATAAATCAGATATTATCCCATATTCTGTATGTTCTTTGTTTTCAAGAATAAATATTTGTATTAATTAATTTTGTGTTTTTAGGTAATAAATAAAGCTTGGAGAATTTGAGGAGCCAAGGAGCGAAGAATTGGAGTCGAGTATCTAAGGAGCAGAAAGCCGAAGCCCGCGCGCGACAGTTGCAACCCAACAAGTAGCAACTCATCTACAAGACATGGGCTTGAGCTGGAGCAACCCGCGACCCGGATCCGAGCCCGTCCACTCCAAACCGTTGAGATCTCTCTCATCCACATCCTACGGTCGCTACAGCCTCCGCATCAACCCTCGATGTACTCGCGCAACACCAGATCGCTCCAAAAACCGGCTACCTCCCTGAGCCGTTCAGATCTCCATCAACTCTATCCTACGCTCGCTGCGCCTTCCTCATCGAGCTTTGATGTAACCGCTTCACACCACAACACCTATATATTCCCATTAACCAAAACCCTAACTCATTTCTTTCTCTTCCCCCTACCCGACAGGGTTGAGGAGAGAGCTCTGCTCCTCTCCTCTCCTTCACCTCCCTCTCCCTGACAGACCACCAACTCCTCTCCTCTCCTGTCACCTCCATAGCCACCAACAACCACAGCCGTACCTCCTTCACCTCTCCTCTAGGTTTAGCTATCTCTCTCTTAGCTTCTCCATAAACCTAGAAGCTAATTTAGAGATAGATAAAAGCTAGGGTTTACCAACACGTCGAGGGATGGCGTCGAGAGCAGCACAATCGGTGAAGGGATGAATCGGAAAGCATGGGTTTGTTTTATTTTAATATTTAATTTTGATTTTGAGAATTAGGGTTTGAGAGTTTTGGGAATTTATTGGCATGTATAAATAGAAGAAGAAACCTAGTATTAGGGTCTTTGGATTAGCTTGGGAGTGTCAATTAGGTTTATTTTGTATTTTGTTGCTTTAATATGTTTTAGTTTAATTGTTTGGGTCTCAATGAAACTACGATTTACAACTGTGTTCATAGTCATGTGTTATTTCTTGAATGCTTAATTAGTGTTAAGACAGAGTTAATGCGAAGCGAGCAACACATTGCTCTCACGGTGCATACCAACGCCATGGATGCCTTTGTAGTTGGAACCCCCTTTGTGTTGTGTATCTTGCAACCTAATTCAACAGATTGATATTATAATCCTTAGATTATTTGTACTTTAATCGAGACGAGGTAATACTTTGGTAGTATACCTTAGTTGTGATTACTCTGTTAAGTGGAGAAACATATTAGACGTAAGGTAGATCGACACCTCTCCCTTATTCGTCAAAACAAGAACAATGTCATGAGTTGAAGACACGGTATAAGTTAGTGTGGATTTGAGACCTAATATCCCACTGTCACTACATTTTATTCCTTAGTTTAGGTTTATCTCATCACTTCTCAGCCGAATAGGCAAAACATCTTCTAAATACCCAGTTGTTACCCTGTCACCACTTGAAGTCAGTTAGAGCAGCCTTAGATCAACATAAGGGCACCACAAGTCTCGTGGTTCGACCCGTACGTGCCCAGTGCTACATCACGACACCGTGCACTTGCGGTATCACCGTAGGCCTTCATTATATACATCTTTTCGGGCCTACCAAGTTTTTGGCGCCGTTGCCGGGGACTTGGGTGTGCCCTGCTGATTTTTTGTGCTTGCTTTCTTTGATTCACCCTTGTACATATTCATTTTACATTGTTCTTTGTTAATCTGTCTTAGTATCACTTAGTTTCATTTTTTTTATATATCTTTGCATACAGTAACTTAGTGCATCCGCATCTACATTTGCATCTTGAGCATACCTTAGCCATCTGTTGCATTATAATCGTCTCATCTTAAATCATCTGCATTGCTGTTAGTGTAGCTTTAGCTCATTTAGCCGTAGTTAGCATCAGTTGTGTGCTCTTGTCATATGTGCGCAGCCATTGAATGAATGCACATTATTGTGTCTTGAGCTGTGAAATTTTGAGAATCTAATTCCTTGTTGAGCTAGCGGGAACCACTGTGTGTGTTGTCTTCTTTGTGTTACTGAGCAAACCCGTGGGAGTGGGAGAAAAAGGTGCAATGCCTTGAGCGCCACGACTTATCGAATTCGGGTGAGTGGCCCCTTCGCAGCTGAATGCTTTTGTGCCTCATAGCTGAATGATAAACTAGTTGCCTGGTCCTTGCAACTTGGTTAACCAAGGCCTGTGCCGTAACCCTGAGTGTTGTGTTGTGTGGTGTTGTGAAAGACCTGGTGAAAAGCCTGTGAATCTGTGTGGTCTGTTGAACCCCTTATGCATGCTTGAACTTAGATAACCAACCTTGAGCACAGCCTGTAGTTGAGCCCTAAGCCCTGTGAGCCATCTGCCATTTGCATGAGCCCTGTTTGCCAATTGCCAGAACCTTTGTGTGAGCCTCTGAGAATCCTTGAGCAGCCCCTGAAGCTGCAAGTTTGAGCTTAAACCCCAGCCCCCTGAAGCTGTGGGGCTTTGTGGCAACTTGGCCTGATTAATCTTAGCACATAACCTTGTGCTTGAGCTGTGTGAGCTGCCAATCTTTATTGTATCTTTGTGACACGTGTGCTGTGTAAGACCCCGCCAAGCATCAGCCCCCAAGTGAGCTTGAAAGCGGCAACCCACATAACCTAGCCCTGAGCCAAGATAACTTGTGCATGCTCTCTGAGCTTAGCTGCAAACCCCTGGGCATTTGTCTTCTGTGTTGCTTTGCCTTGTGTGGCCTGAGCATTTTTGTGTGGCTTTGTGCATTCACTAAACCTGGGCTCTGTACCCAAACAAAGCCCACCTAACCAACCTTGAGCCACCTCACTTAGCCTTCTTCACCGGGCCGATTGACCCTTAACCGAGCTCATGAAACCAAACCGTGCACATAAGCGAGCCCGGTTCCACATTGGGCTAGCTAAGCCCACAATCAAAGATGGGTGACTGACCCCAAAGCCGAGCTCACACACAGCTAGCCCACCTAATCGAATCAAACCAGGCTGCAACCAAACCGAGCCCATAGCATCTGGCTGTCTGCACACATTGCAAGCCTGCACAACTGGGCTAACCCACAATCAACCAAACTGTGAACTGGGCTGCTTAGGCTAAACCTATTAGCTGGGCTGTGCAACCAAAGAATCCCACAAAACCTAGGCTTTGCACACAATTGCTGGGTTTCCTACAAAACCAAACAATAAGCCCAATAAACCAAACTTTCCCAACAAACCAAAAACCCAATGAACCAAACTTAGTCCACTTCACTGGGCTTTGAGTTCAATTTGAGAGCTAGACCATGTCAGGATTTTGGTCTGCATCTGGGGATGGAAACAAATCCCTTAGAGAGCGTGCTTACGGGCACGCTTCACAGATGAACCCCACATACCATAGTGATTTTAGAGAATTTTATGCGCCTTCTCGGGGCCCTGACCTCACATACCTAATCACTATGAGCACATGTATCATCCACCACGGAGTTGAGAATGAACACTCTCCTCATACCCAGTCATCACTTCTCGATCAATTAGAAGCTCGACTATCTCGCTTTAGATAGGCAATCCGCTTAGAAAGGCAATCTGTCGAATCTAGTTTTTCTAGGCAATATGAAACGCATGCTTGCACCTTATGTGGTGGCTTAGACCACCTGCTGAATACTGTTATATCTTGCATGATTTTAGGATCTAGGGAAAACCATGATAATCCAATGAACGAAGTGTCTAGAAGTGACTATTGGGACCATAATCAACCCGCACACATGCATCATTCACCACAGTGGGGAGATGAACAATTTTATACTCCCCAACTCCTAGTTTGCAATCAACAATGGATACACTCATGGAGCTAAATGCTAGGCTTGAAATGAATGCAATGCATGACCATCCATATAGTAACATATCTGAATTTCCCTTCTCTAGTGAACCGCATGCACAACCATACAATGAATATCCATATGAGGAATGCATACCCACTAGTGAAGACTCTCCTTCAATGGAACAACTCAAGATGATTCTTCAAAGGAACCTGATTGAGTTACAAAATGATAGGATTGAAAATAGTGTTTCTAGTCTTACTCATGCAACTAACATTGAATATGAACCTAATCTAGAGGTAGATGAGTACACTGAAAATACTACAATTTTGAATGGATAGATGGATTTTTGCTATGATGATGATGATGATGATGAATATGACGAGCATGTGTATTTTGAAAATGTAATAGAATTTTTAGGTTCAGCGACATTAAGTGTCTCTTCTGTGAACCCTATGAATGATGCTTCTTCTGATATTCATGCATGTGATATTGATGTAGAACCTGTGGAATTGTCCTGTGAAAATGAGCATGCTTTACCACCTGTTTGTGACCTAGGAATAGCTGAATTGTCTGTTGACACGGATGATTCAATGCATGTGCCTAACTCCATGCCTAGGCTACAACATGATATCTCTCCTGGTTATGTTATACATGAGAATGGTGACGAGTATGACCTGGAGATTGATGAACTGTTTTATGCAGGTGAACATGATTTACCCTCTTCTGACTTTAGGAAAGTGTGTGACGGTGCAAATGATTTTAAAAATGAAAACAACTTAGATGTACCTAACCTCTCTCCTGAGTCACAAATTGAAACTCCTTCACCCAACCTAGGTGTAGTTTGTCACAAAAATTGCAAAACCAACTTTTAGAAAATGCCTAACTTAGGCCTAGAGCTTTGTGCTTCCCAAGTCCTCTTGGACTATTTTGCATCAAAGTATAACACTCTTAAGGAGCCACGGTTGGAATATGTATGTCTGCACTTTTAATTAGCAAAACTCATTTCGAGTTAGACCTTTTGCATGATGTACCTTTAAAATTGCAAGATTTTGTTCTCACAAACACACCCGTTCACAAGTTTAGGTTTGGGGAAACTCATTCACATACACAGTCTTACGTGCACTCTCATATTATATTTGTAGGTCTGTTAATGTGTGTACATATCGTCTTTTGGGTTGATCCTCAACTCTTTAGATCGTTAGTTTATGGTGAATTTTCATTGTATATATCCAGTAGGACTTGTTAAAATTTTTCTTTTCTTGATTCGGTTGAGTCTTCATGCACATATATTATGCTAATCCGATATGATCTCCGTTGAGAATATTGGATTCTAGCCTTGACTAAAGAAGCTCAACCTTGCTCCCACCGACATACCGGTAATCTCTTCCCTTTTATCTTTTCAGCATAGTTCTCATGGTATGTGACTGTTTAATTTTTCCTATCTGTTGACACATTGAGGACAATGTTTGATTTAGGTTTGGGGGTGTGATTTGCATTTAGAGTTTTTAGTCTTTTATTTCACCTTTTATTTTCAAAAAAAAAAACTCTTTTTGTAAAACCTCCAACTTTTAGAGATTTTAGAGTCACTAGCATGCTTTTAGCTATGTTTACATAGAGATTCGGACCGAAATAACAGAACTTGGAAGTACCTGAGAACGCAATCGGGTTCCTTAGTTGATTAGAGCGTTAAAGTTGGATTTTAACCATACGGGGAGGGCGAATTAGGTGCTGTTTAGATATTCGGTAGTAGAATTGTGATCACCCATAGTGGAGACTACCCATTTTACATCAAGCGAGGTACCGACCTTCACTCTTTGTGACTTTCTAGAAAAGCTTTTAGAGTGTGTGTCACCGTACGTCAATTCCGGGTAGGAATGGTGAGCTACCCAACTTCGCACCACTTTCAAAGACTACTTTTGATCTCTTGAGTGCTAATTCCGTCAATCATGAGGGTGACGTCTAAAGATGAAAACTCCTTCTAAATATCGATTTGCAGTTAGCATCTCTCTCTCTCTCAATCAGCAAGACCCATAGAAACACATCATCGTCAGCAACCGGAGCAGAATCAGAATATTGAAAGAAAAATTGATATAGTCCAAGGTTTATGTGCAACAAAGAAAAGAAAATAAGATGAGAATTAATGAAGTTTGTGAAAAATTGAGTTTATCGTTTTATTGTATTCTAGAAAAAAAAAAAAAAAAAAAAAAATTGTTTATTTTCTGTGTCTAGTTACCACAAAGTTAAAAAAAAAATAAAAAATAAAAAAAAAAAAATAATAATAATAATAAAAAATAAAAAATAAAAAAATAAAAAAATATTATTAAGTTTTTGTGAAGTTGAAGTTCGTCATCAATAGTTGAAGATCAAGACCGAAGACCGAAGATTGAAGACGTTTCTATGGTTTCTTATGAGAGTGATATTAATTGCCGATCGGGTGAGAAGTGAGTGAGTACTCCCACCCTTACTAATGGTTGATTTTCCCTTCTTAGAGATCATTAGAAAAGATTCTTTTGTCCACACTTCAAAGGGAGTCTCCAGATTTTATTTCGGAAGGTTATCCTTCTTACCTACAACGTGTGCGGGATTTCTCTCTTTACTCCCGCTGCACACATGAGAGACTAAAAAAGCGATCTTTTTGAGTGCAATTATCATAAAACCTTAATGGTGAGGCGAAGTTGAGACTTATGATCACAATCGAATCCGAATTCTTTCATATGGTATGGTTACTTCTCGCTCAAAGACTTAAGGATGAGAATGCGTTCTTGATAGTTCTAACTTCTCATTACTAGCATGCGAAACTCTATGTCCTCATAGCTTCTAGGATGCTTGAGACTCTTTTTACACTCGAAGTTGGAGAAGGTTTTGTGGGTACACCTCTGGTAAACCCTCACGAGACTACAACTCGTCCACTAGGGACACCTAGGGGTTTAAAGGCTTAGTGCATACGCTAAATGCATTCGAGAGACCTACGATAAAGTGGTATAGTTAGGATTTCCTAATTTTGTTTCACTTGAGGACAAGTAAAATTCAGGTTTGGGGTATTTGATGAGTGCCAAATAGTGCATATTTATACACCTTTTATTGGCATTTTACTCATCTTTTGCGCTTATAAATCAGATATTATCCCATATTCTGTATGTTCTTTGTTTTCAAGAATAAATATTTGTATTAATTAATTTTGTGTTTTTAGGTAATAAATAAAGCTTGGAGAATTTGAGGAGCCAAGGAGCGAAGAATTGAGTCGAGTATCTAAGGAGCAGAAGCCGAAGCCAAGGCTGCGCGTGTGGTTTCTGCAACCCAACAAGTAGCAACTCATCTACAAGACATGGGCTTGAGCGGAGCAACCCACGACCCGGATCCGAGCCCGTCCACTCCAAACCGTTGAGATCTCTCTCATCCACATCCTACGGTCGCTACAGCCTCGCATCAACCCTCGATGTACTCGCATGCCAACACCCAGATCGCTCCAAAACCGCCACCTCCCCGAGCCGTTCGGATCTCCATCAACTCTATCCTACGCTCGCTGCGCCTTCCTCATCGAGCTTTGATGTAACCGCTTCACACCACAACACCTATATATTCCCATTAACCAAAACCCTAACTCATTTCTTTCTCTTCCCCCTACCCGACGATTCTGCAGAGAGAGCTCGCTCCTCTCCCTCCTCCTTCACCTCCTCTCTCCTGACGGACCACCAAGCTCCTCTCCTCTCTGTCACCTCCATAGCCACCAACAACCACAGCCCGTACCTCCTTCACCTCTCCTCTAGGTTTAGCTATCTCTCTCTTAGCTTCTCCATAAACTTTAGAAGCTAATTTAGAGATAGATAAAAGCTAGGGTTTACCAACGGTCGAGGGATGGCGTCCGAGAGCCGCACAATCGGTGAAGGGATGAATCGAAGCATGGGTTTGTTTTATTTTAATATTTAATTTTGATTTTGAGAATTAGGGTTTGAGAGTTTTGGGAATTTATTGGCATGTATAAATAGAAGAAGAAACTGAGTATTAGGGTCACGCCTGGATTAGCCGGAGTGTCAATTAGGTTTATTTTGTATTTTGTTGCTTTAATATGTTTTAGTTTAATTGTTTGGGTCTCAATGAAACCCTGATTTACAACTGTGTTCATAGTCATGTGTTATTTCTTGAATGCTTAATTAGTGTTAAGACAGAGTTAATCTGAGCAGAGCAACACATTGCTCTCACAATGCATACCAACGCCATGGATGCACTGTAGTTGGAACTCCCCTGTGTTGTGTATGCTGCAACCTAATTCAACCAGATTGATATTATAATCCTTAGATTATTTGTACTTTAATTTATTGTAATACTTTGGTAGTATACCTTAGTTGTGATTACTCTGTTAAGTGGAGAAAACATATTAGACGTAAAGGTAGATCGACACCTCTCCCTTATTCGTCAAAACAAGAACAATGTCATGAGTTGAAGACACAAGTATAAGTTAGTGTGGATTTGAGACCTAATATCCCACTTGTCACTACATTTTATTCCTTAGTTTAGGTTTATCTCATCACTTCTCGGTAGAATAGGCAAAACATCTTCTAAATACCCGGTTGTTACCCTGTCACCACTTGAAGTCAGTTAGAGCAGCCTTAGATCAACATAAGGGCACCACAAGTCTCTGTGGTTCGACCCGTACGTGCCCAGTGCTACATCACGACACCGTGCACTTGCGGTATCACCGTAGGCCTTCATTATATACATCTTTTCGGGCCTACCAGTCGTTAGAAATTGTTTCTTCAACTTGGAATATTTATTGTCGCGAAGGAGAGACTCTTTTTGCGAGCTGTTCTTTTTCAGTTTCGAGTTCTTGATTCTCATTTGGAAAATTCTGGCGAGTTGTTCTTTTTCGATTCAAGTTCTCTAATTCTAACCCGAAGCCTCTTCTCAGATTACGCAAATAAGTAACAACAAGTTAATAATTTTATAGCAATACTACAGAAGTAAGAAAGCGATAAGGTATAACAAATAACCTTCTCTATCGATATCATATCTTTAATCAAGGAAGTATGCTCAAAGATGAAGACTAACATCAACACCTAGGTTATTCTGGCATTATCTAAAACTTTCGCAACTTTGTGCGAATTCATCATCACTATTAATAACAAGAAGAGAACGAACTTGCTCTTTCGTTGCTTTAAGCATAGTATTCTCGATGAAGGAGTTCATCTCGTTCAACTTGCACACCAAGAAGAGATTTGTGGAATTCTCGCTAACTTTGTGCACCTGCGTTAGTAATGCGATCGTTCTCATCTATGAGATCACTAATTTTCTTCCTTAAAGTCTTGATTTTCTTCTCGGAATCAAGATACATTCGTTTAAAGCGATTAGTTAAATTTAAACTAGATCCTCGTGTTCGATCTCTAAAAGGCGATATTTGGATTGAAGATCCTTTAATGAAAGGAGGTTAGTTTTATATGAGGAACTACTTAGAGATTGATTGAGGTGAGCGAGAAGAAGGTCATTATCCATAGGTTCAGGAAATGTATGGAGAAGAATAGCCTCATCGGAGAGATTATATACATCTGCGAAGGTAATAAGTTAGGTGGCAATATGCGATCGATAAAATTGAAATAATAAAAGGAAGTAAAGTCTTATACCATAAAGTTGCTGATTAGCGTTCTGTAGAGTGGACACCCTATCCCTTTGGGAGTCAAGTTCGGTATTTAACTTTTGAATTCTCTCGTCTTTATCGCGAGATGACGCAGCTTCAATTTCTAACTCTCGAACCTTCTCATTCAATTGCGAATTCTTCTTTTCAAGATTGTTGCGTCTTCTCTCGAGATCTGAGGCAACTACAAAAGAAGTTCTTCCAACCTATAAAAGAAGATAGAAAAATCATTAATATATGTATATATTTAAAAACTTAAAATTAACAGGGAAATATGACTGCACGCATACCAACGACCCAAGTGCGTTCAAGAAGTCAGGAGACACGATTCTAGAGGCTCCATTGAAAGAATCATTGCCCTCTAGTAAAGTGGCATTACACACATTCGCGAGGGTTCCGCAAAGAGAAGCTAGGGGAGCATCTCCCATTCCTTGGAAAGAGTCTGAGAAGATGCTAGATAACCGATCCATAGGAGAACCGGCCAAAGTGGAGTCTCTTTAGCGAGAGAGAGATTCGAATTATGGTCATCTTCATTGAGAAGATTCGGAGTTTGAGTTAAGGCGAAGAAGATTGAATCTTTCGCTTCTTAGTTAATGGAGCGAAGATTTAGTTTTGCGGCGACAGTTTTGCCCTTACTTTTAATCTTCGTGGCCAGCTTCTTCAACTCCAACCTTCGCATACGGTTAAAAATAAGAAACAAGAGGCAACAATATTGTTTCAAATAACAAAGGAAATGTTTCTTACTTCACCCGTAGTTTATGAAGTATCGTCAGTACTCTCCAAAGGATTATCCTTGTATCTCCTTCTCAATTTGGCGATCTGAAAAATTTCACAAACTTAGCAAATATAAAAAGAAAGTCGCAAAGGCAAGATTTGAAGTGGGAAACATACCTCTTTTGCCTTATCAGGCCATTTGAATTCCCAAGGATGATATCATGAGACTCGCGGGGGGAAGAATATGCGAGCCCGCGATATAAGGGCCATTTAAAATCATGGGTACGACCCACCACTTCTCATCTTTGGAGTGGCGAGGAGTAGAATTATTACCCGGGTGCCAGTCAATATCTTGCATGAGCAGTTTATCCTCAGGAACATTATCCTTCTTTTTCAGGCGAATGCCCCAGCGAGATTTCGCATTCCTCATCTTTATCACTGAATAGTTTTCAAAAAAGTTCTCTACAGTGTACTTCTCAGCATTATTTCCAAATCTGCAAAATCGGGGTGTCTAACAGTAGTAGGGTATAAAGATCCTTTGCAAAGCACCACGATTCGCAAACTCAAGCATTAGGCGAATGCAATCGCCACTCAATTGATAAACAGCCGAGAGAATTTTTCATGGGCTAAGATTTCATAAAATAGAGGCATCTCTCTCGGATCGTATAAGGGAATGGGAAGTCCCGCGAGAAGTGGACCTTAGCGAGATTATAATTTTTTGATCATCACATTGATGATCAGAAAATAACTTTGCAGAAAGAATGGATGAAGATTCTTGATCGGGAATGATTGATAGAGTGAAACCCTTCTCGAGCAATTTTTGTTGAACTTCATCAAAAGAAGATTTGTATGCACGACTAATGAAAGCCATTATCAGTATGGGAATGGATGGGAGTTTGGAGATTAGGATCAACGTTAGAAAGGACGAAGAAAAGATTTGCAGTAGCAGAAGCGTAAATTGCGGAAGGAGAGAATCAAAGAAAAGTTGCAGAGAGAAACTAAAGGATGAAAAGGAAAGGAGAAGAAAACTATATATAGGGAAAAAGACCCTCGAGAAAAACGAGGTCATTTAATGCGAGAAGAGACATGAACGGTCAAGAATAAACGGTTGGAAGAGACGTGTCGAAAAAAGACTTTAATGGTCAAAATCAGGTTGGAGTCAAAACAGGATAAAGATAAGTAGTTGCGGCAAATCAAATATTGATTCTCATGACATTCTCTCCCCTCGCAGAGAGATGTAAGGAGAGACAGGAGACGGAACTTCATATATATACTACAAAGGAGTTTTGGAACTTCAACAAAGAATAGAGGCAAGTACGTACTTTTCAAGAAAAGTATTCTTTCGCTCGTTCCTTCACCAATTGAAACCAAGGATTATTATAAAGAATGAATTTTTCCTTTAAATCGCTCTTCAAGCAATATTCAAGGAAAAAGAGGCAAGATGTAGGATCATAACATCGCAAAGACAAGGTTTGCAGGATTAATAAACGACGGTGTCGCGAGGAGTCGCAGCAGGAGCTAAAATCAACGACGCCAATGAATAACGACAAGTAAAACATAAAGAAGACGTGAAACCTGGCGAGGATTGAGGAGTGTCGCGAGAACGAATGTTTGTGCATTTGCGACACTTAGCGGGACATTCGAAAAATAAAGGATAGCTTAGTCAGTCGTCCACTATGTATTACCCTATATATAAAGGGCTAAGTGAATCTGTTGTAGGGAGAGATTTTCGGGGAATTGTCGAGCAAGTCAATAGGAGAGAGAAAGTTTAAGAATGTTTTAATTTCTAAGTGTAATTCTATTTTCTGTGTAAACATTTCATGGATTCAATCAATAAATATTCTTGATCTTACATCTTTCAATGGATTAATTAAGCAAAATTGAGTAAGGGGTGTAGTGTGGGATTTCCCAGCTACTACACTTGGAGCATAAAGCT
>JAJJWW010016316.1:0-15008 GCA_023531295.1 Papaver armeniacum
TAACCAATCACTTGGGTCGTGGCAGTTGATGAGTGCCAAATAGTGCATATTTATACACCTTTTTATTGGCATTTTACTCATCTTTTGCGCTTAGAAATCAGATATTATCCCAGTTAAGTGTTTTCTTTGTTTTCAAGAATAAATATTTGTATTAATTAATTTTGTGTTTTTAGGTAATAAAAAAGCTCGAGAGAATCGAGGAGCCAAAAGAGCGGAAGAATTGGAGACAAGCGTCTATGGAGCAGATAGCCCAAGCCCGCGCGCGCAACAGTTGCAACCCAACAAGTAGCAACTCATCTACAACATGGGCTTGAGCTAGACCCGACCCCCGACCCGGATCCGAGCCCGTTCACCCCGAACCGTTGATATCTCACCTAGCTACATCCTACGGTCGCTCCTTCTTGCTCATCGTTGACCGCTGTCGTAAGCGACACAAATATAATTACACTTTCTTACTACTCAAAATATAAATATAGCAAGGGCAAGAAAGGATCGATCCCACAGAGAGGTCTAGGTTGTCAAATTGTTGTGGTTTCCTATATAAATTAGGGTGTTTTTTCGATTTTTATGAGAATAAAATAAACTAAAAGCAAATAAACAAAAGTAAACAAATAAGATAGAAGAGATATTGGTTAAGGATTTCGTTTTCATTCACTAACATGCTTTTCACAATAACTAGAATTGATATTTTAATCTCAACTTTTATCAAAGACCCTAGAATATCTTGATCGCAAGAATATCCCGCAAACCTCCTCATGTCATCAACAAACACATTAAAAGATGCGAATATGAATTCTACCTAAAGGAACAACCTAACGTGTAAAAGCACTAATCAAGTTTAATTCCCTAGATGCATTAAGTTCTATGAAATCGGCCAATCAAAGCAATTGAACGTGGAAAGCGCACTAATTCAATTTAACAAAGGTTACGATTCACATATGATCATAAGAATATATCACTACAAACTATAATCATATTATGCTACTTGTGTCCAAGGAATATCACTTTTGCGTATAATAAACCCTAAACTAGCAATAGATGTGATTAGAAGTTCTACCAATTTGCAACTTGACAAAACAATCAATCAATCATAAAACAATATTTTTCAGAGAATTGCAAACGATAATTATGAGACAAAACTAATATATTGAATCAAAGAATCATATTATGTGAAATCCAACTATTCCATAACCAATAATAAACTTAGGTACTCATATTCAAGGAGTTCATCACAAGAAGAAAAGAGAAAAGACTTCATGGTTCCAAAACCCTAGAATAAAGTAGAAGAGATAATCCTCCTTTGTATATGTTCGTTTCCTCCCTCATATAGTCTGTGCTGCGATAGTCTAAACTAAGACCTAGCATGTCTCCGCCTAGGCCCCGGCCCAAATCGTAGATGGATGCCAAATTCAAAGCACCTCTCCAACAGGTTTCATTCTGTCCGTCTACAATTCATCAATGAATCAACTAGCATGCTGAGTCTTTTGTTTCTCCAGAACAGCTCCCATTTTGACGAACATTAATCGACTGCTTCCATTGCTTACGACCACGGCTTCTTTGGCTATTTTCACGACACTCAACCAACACCCATCTGACCATCTGCTCTCAATCCTTCTATTCCGTGACCATTATTCTTCCCTGCCAACAACAAACTCCAGCCATCTAATGATCACCGCATTTCAAGTAGTCGATCATGTCTTCGCCGCATGAGACTTACGATTAAACCGCAGCAAAGCAGCAGCACCCATCGATCACAACAGCTGAACTTAGCTTGGCCGCAGCTGCATGCTTTCCTCATAACGCAGTAATATATTTCACCATCGGCTGCAACCAATCACAGAAATCACCACCAGCAGCACCAGTTTTCAAATATACCATCTCCCGTTGCGTGAAACCAACTTTCCTCCATCCGAACATCACCCGCAACCAAATCCATTCGAGTTCGTCTTCATTCACGTCTCAACTACTCATACAACAAACATACTTCCGTAACCGATGCCGCCAAACTCCACAAAGACCACTTAGTCATTTAATTCCAGCCATCACCAATCACCGCCGCATCGGCTCAACCATTTCAAAACAAGCCATACAAAACCCATCTCAACAATCACTTCCAGCATTTGCTCTACCATCGACGCAAACCAACACGAGCTACCCCATTGATGCTCAAGACCATAATCCAGCCAACATCTTTCGTCCATCTAAATCTTGTCGCAGCATCGACTTCTCAGCTTCCCAGCTCGACCGACAAACCAACTCATCCGCAAAGATCATTAATTCAGCCACCAAAGTCTATATTCTGCTCCCTGTTGCCTTCAACTGAATCGATTTCTTCCATTGTCTCATCTGTCCTCCATCAGTTCATCTTCTCTGGAATTCTCATCTCAAATCAACCATAGAAACTAGCAACAGACCCATTAACAAAAAGAACACCAAAGATCACTGGTCAGACTCAAAACCCCTCTCATCTTCTCACCGATTCGCATCTGAAGTTGTAAACTTGGGGAAATAACAGGAATGAGGAATTGATTTCTCAAATTCAGGGTTTGGGTGTAATAAAACTGGGATGGAGGTTGGGTGTATTAAAACTAAGAATGATATAGGCACCGTTCAGTGGATAAAGGCCTCCTCCATTCAAGGTTTCCTGCATAATTGTGTCGGTTCTAGAGGACTGACAAGCTTATTCATCGATTTTGTTCATAACTCTCATGTCATGTTAGAGTGACCTCGTTCTTTCGTCGTTGGCTTCGGATTTTCGCTCCAATGAGTGACTTCTTCTCCTTCTTTTGCTCCAAATGACTCCAAAGTACCTAAGTACTCAAAAGTAAACATAAGATACATAATTCACACGAAAAATAGCAAAGAAAGCGTAACTACTAGATAGTAAATTAGGTGTTTTAGACACCTATCAGATTCCCCCACACTTAGACCTTGCTAGTCCTCGAGCAAATCAAACAAAACAAAACTAAAACAAATACATACAACTCCGTGACGTCGAGGCTACGGTTAATTTTAGCATAAATAACAAGCCTTTAAACCCCTAGGTGTCCCTAGTGGACGAGTTATAGTCTCGTGAAGGTTTACTAGAGATATACCTACAAAACCTATATTTCAAACTCCGTCTATTTATGACAAATCAATGAACGAATCCAAATTGACTACAGGAGGAGGTACCTTGCAAATTCAATTCAATTATTAGTAAATAAACTCTAATTAGATAGTCGAACAAGCCACAATACTCGGAAACTAACAAACCACAATCACAATGAAAAGATTAAGAAGATGGATATAGATGTAGTTGTTGGCGAATATTCACAAGTGTTCGATGTTTCCCATATCTGTCTGAAGGTCACTGCTAAGATGAACCTAATCCTATTGGATTGAGCTACGAGTGCTTTGAATGCTACATCAAATCAATTGGCATATACAAGGGAACCAAAAGTGACTTTATTCAACACAATAATAATTTATTCTCTTTTTTTTTTTTATATGATTGGATCAAACTGGATCCAATTTCTTTTTTTTTTTTTTTTTTTAGACGGCATGATTAGATCTTTTGGATCCAAGCGCATGCTTCTTGTCAGCAAGTACATGATAGTTGCCTTGGATCCTGCATTCCACGCTTGTTTAGGCGACGGAGACGGGGGACTACGTTTCACACATACTGCTATTCCCAAGTGTCATTCTTTATTCCGTTTTGGTCTAATTGATCGGTCCTTTTTTTTTTTTTTCTTTTCTTTTTCAATTTTTTTTTTTTTTTTTTTTATTTTTTTTCATCATTTTTTTTCTTTTCTAGTAACTCAATCACTCTATTTCATCCTAGCAGTAATAACACGTCGATGTTTAGTGACCCACCAAAGCACTTAGAGAACAATAGATAAATATGGAAAAATAAAAATAGAATGTGATATGGTGATATTCGAGATATGGTAACAACTATCATGTTAATTTGTGATTTCGAGCTATATTCTTCCCTTTTAGTTAATTGGTTCCTCAACTCCTGCATTCAAAATGGTTCCATCCACTAATGGTGTCAAAAACAAACTATACAAACATATAAATGCTCCCCCACACTTAAACTTCACATTGTCCTCAATGTGTAAAACCGAAAGTTCTGAATTCTGACGTAACAGCAGATAAAACGCAAAAACTGTGCAAATTGGTAAGGAATTTGGAAAAACTCCATTTCACAAAAGTTGTTCACCTACGTGTTTTCTACACAGTGTCAAAATTTCACAGTGTTTCGATAAACGGTCTGACAGTTATGGTCTCTGGAATGAACTACGCGCAGTCTGAAATTTTCTGACGAAAAAGGTATTCGTCATAATTCTCTTCTAAGATAGATTACGGACTCAATGAAATTAAACATAGGGATGCAAATATGATCTGAAAACAGTAAAAAAAAAAATAATAAATAAACGAAACAAAATAAAATGCAAAAGGATAAGAAATACAAAACCGGTGGGTTGCCTCCCACTAAGCGCTTGTTTTAAAGTCGACGGCCCGACTATATCCTTGCAAGATTCATTCCCCATACACCAATAATCGGAAAAGTTGGGGATCCTTCCATAGAACCTGTTTTGGAAACACTAGCTTCACACAAATATTAGTAATATAAAGCAAAAGTGAAGCTATGAACCGATAAAAGCTTCCCCCACACTTATTCTTGTTCACACTTGGAAGCGTATAAAGAATATAGAAGTCGGGTACTTCCACGGTTTCGGGTTCCATAACCTGCATAGTATGAGAATCAAGTTTCTCTAATGGCGGAAAACGAGAAACAAAGTCATTCAACAATATTCTCGAAGCACATATATTCAAACCAATAAGAGGTAAAGGAGAAGAAACAATAGGCAAAGGGTTAGATAAACCTTGCACAATCTCTTGTATCACGGAATCCTCTTCATCCTTGAAAAACTCAAGTGAATTATTCACCTCTTGTGTATCATGGTCCTCTATCAAACCTTGCAACCATTCTTCGTCCGTTTCTGCCTTAACCATAGTCTCGACATAAACATCATCATTACAATCCTTTGCAAGCTCAATTGGGTCTTCCACAATATTGGTTATAACGGTCTCATTCTCAACATACTCCTCTTTGTTGTTGTAAGGCACATACTCTTTTGCGGATCCAAATTTTATCATAAGAAACTTTTCTAGAACACTCAAAAATGCATCATCCTCAAGCTCCACCCTTTGAATAGGCTCTTGATCATTATTAAGATCAATGCTTGAGTAATCTACACAAGTGTCGACATATTCCTCTTCATCTTCATCTTGATCCCAAAAAGACTCCTCGGAGATGTCACCATGAGTTGTTTCAAGCAATGTATCATAATCACCATCACTATCATAGTCAACATAAGATTGTTCCTCGCTGAATTTAGTATTGCTAATCTCAAACTCATCCTTTTGAATAGGTGAATGATCATTATTAAGATCAAGAGTTGAGTTAACTACACAATTATCCACGAAAGTGCCCAAGGATTCGCCTTTTTCAACATTAGCATCAATCAAATATTCATCACAAACCATATGCACATTAGAATTATCCATATCTTCCTTGTATTGATCAATGTCTCTTCGCAAGATAGTCATACTTTCACGAAGTTCTTGGAGTTGCTCGTTTGTAGTCTCTTTTGCTTTTCGAAACTCCTCTTGTAAAAAGGTGGAAACTTTGTCTATAAAATTAGAGACTTTTTGTTCACGAGCATAAGAATCCTCCCATCCTTGTTGTTGTTCACACACATACTCACCATAAGGTTGTTGAGGAAAACCACAAGGTTCCATGGAATATTGGTCATAACCAACGAATTGGTTTTGATTATACCCATGGAATTGGTAGTTGTCGTAATGTTGAGGTTGTTGAAAACCGTATCCATTGTTCCAATATGCTCCTTCCATAGAAATTAGCACCTGAAATAAGATTCTCAAACCAAGGTTAGAACCCAGAAAATAAGAAAAAATAAAACAAAACTAAAAACAAAAATAAGAAACCAAAAACAATTGACAACCGCTGCAAGAATCAAGAAGCGCCAAAATTTGACCGTAAGTAAGCGACACAAATATAATTACACTTTCTTACTACTCAAAATATAAATATAGCAAGGGCAAGAAAGGATCGATCCCACAGAGAGGTCTAGGTTGTCAAATTGTTGTGGTTTCCTATATAAATTACCGGGTGTTTTCTGATTTTTATGAGAATAAAATAAACTAAAAGCAAATAAACAAAAGTAAACAAATAAGATAGAAGAGATATTGGTTAAGGATTTCGTTTTCATTCACTAACATGCTTTTCACAATAACTAGAATTGATATTTTAATCTCAACTTTTATCAAAGACCCTAGAATATCTTGATCGCAAGAATATCCCGCAAACCTCCTCATGTCATCAACAAACACATTAAAAGATGCGAATATGAATTCTACCTAAAGGAACAACCTAACGTGTAAAAGCACTAATCAAGTTTAATTCCCTAGATGCATTAAGTTCTATGAAATCAGGCCAATCAAAGCAATTGAACGTGGAAAGCGCACTAATTCAATTTAACAAAGGTTACGATTCACATATGATCATAAGAATATATCACTACAAACTATAATCATATTATGCTACTTGTGTCCAAGGAATATCACTTTTGCGTATAATAAACCCTAAACTAGCAATAGATGTGATTAGAAGTTCTACCAATTTGCAACTTGACAAAACAATCAATCAATCATAAAACAATATTTTCAGAGAATTGCAAACGATAATTATGAGACAAAACTAATATATTGAATCAAAGAATCATATTATGTGAAATCCAACTATTCCATAACCAATAATAAACTTAGGTACTCATATTCAAGGAGTTCATCACAAGAAGAAAGAGAAAAGACTTCATGGTTCCAAAACCCTAGAATAAAGTAGAAGAGATAATCCTCATTTGTATATGTTCGTTTCCTCCCTCATATAGTCTGGCTTTGCGATAGCCTAAACTAAGACCTAGCATGTCCGCTTAGGCCCCAGCCCAAATCGTAGATGGACCGCCAAATTCAGCCACCTCTCCAACAGTTTCATTCTCGTCCGTCTACAATTCATCAATGAATCAACTAGCATCTTGAGTCTTTTGTTTCTCCGTATCAGCTCCCATTTTGACGAACATTAATCGATCGCTTCCATTGCTTACGACCACGACTTCTTTGGCTATTTTCACGACACTCAACCAACACCCATCTGACCATCTGCTCTCAATCCTTCTATTCCGTGACCATTATTCTTCCCTGCCAACAACAAACTCCAGCCATCTAATGATCACCTGCATTTCAGTAGTCGATCATGTCTTCGCTGCATGAGACTTACGATTAAACCGCAAACAAACAAAGAAAGACCCATCGATCACAACAGCTGAACTTAGCTTGGCCGCAGCTGCATGCTTTCCTCATAACGCAAAGAATATATTTCACCATCGGCTGCAACCAATCACGTAAAATCACCACCAAGCAGCACCAGTTCAAATATACCATCTCCGTTGGCGTAAAACCAACTTTCCTCCATCCGAACATCACCGCAACCAAATCCATTCGAGTTCGTCTTCATTCACGTCTCAACTACTCATACAACAAACATACTTCCGTAACCGATGCCGCCAAACTCCACAAAGACCACTTAGTCATTTAATTCCAGCCATCACCAATCACCGCCGCATCACCAACCATTTCAAAACAAGCCATACAAAACCCATCTCAACAATCACTTCCAGCATGCTCTACCATCGACGCAAACCAACACGAGCTACCCCATTGATGCTCAAGACCATAATCCAGCCAACATCTTTCGTCCATCTAAATCTTGTCGCAAAGATCGACTTCTCGCCTTCCCAAACCTGACCGACAAACCAACTCATCCGCAGCATCATTAATTCAGCCACCAAAGTCTATATTCTGCTCCCTGTTGCCTTCAACTGAATCGATTTCTTCCATTGTCTCATCTGTCCTCCATCAGTTCATCTTCTCTGGAATTCTCATCTCAAATCAACCATAGAAACTAGCAACAGACCCATTAACAGCAGCAACACCAGCATCAGCTGGCTGTACTCTGAAACCCCTCTCATCTTCTCACCGATTCGCATCCGAAGTTGTAAACTTGGGGAAATAACAGAATGAGGAATTGATTTCTCAAATTCAGGGGTTTGGGTGTAATAAAACTGGGATGGAGGTTGGGTGTATTAAAACTAAGAATGATATAGGCACTGCTCAGGTGGATAAAGGCCTCCTCCATTCAAGGTTTCCTGCATAACCGTGTCGGTTCTAGAGGACTGACAAGCTTATTCATCGATTTTGTTCATAACTCTCATGTCATGTTAGAGTGACCTCGTTCTTTCGTCGTTGGCTTCGGATTTTCGCTCCAATGAGTGACTTCTTCTCCTTCTTTTGCTCCAAATGACTCCAAAGTACCTAAGTACTCAAAAGTAAACATAAGATACATAATTCACACGAAAAATAGCAAAGAAAGCGTAACTACTAGATAGTAAATTAGGTGTTTTAGACACCTATCAATCGTCCCTTGATGCATCCGCTCAACACCAAAGCAGCCCGTCCTTTCCGAGCCGTTCAGATCTCACTTATCTTCATCCTACGGTCGCTGCAGCTGGCGCATCATCTCTCGCCACTCTTGCTCCACACCGAATCAACCCATACCCCTACACCATCGACCATCACCCCATTTCTCTTCTTCTCCTTCTCTTTCTTCTCCATACCTCCAGCAGAGAAACCATCCCCCTTCACCTCCTTCACCCATGCTCATGGCAGAGCCATCATCACCACCTTCTCCTTATCCTGCCAGCTTCACCAACCGCACCAGTAGTCCTTTCACCTCCCCTATAGGTTTAGTTATCTCTCTTTTAGCTTCTCCATAACCCTAGAAGCTAATTTAAAGATAACTAGAACTAGGGTTTCATCAAAACAGTCGAAGCATGGAGCTCTGAGCCGAATTGACAGAAGAGACGACTGATTCAGAGATATGGGCGGTATGGGTTTGCTTTTAATTTGTATTTTGAAGAAAATTAGGGTTTAGAATTGCATGTATAAATAGAAGAACTGTGGGTGTTAGCAAGCATGCCTGGGCTAGCCAGAGCACCACTTAGTGTAATTTGTATCATGTTCTAAACTTAATTGCTAGGGTGTGTTGAAACCCCTAATTCCATGTTAAGTAATTGTCTTAAGTTCTTATTCTTGCTGTGTTTCAATATGAATATGATTATTAATTAACTGATAAGCTTGTAAACCTGTGATGGGTTGTACTGTAGAAAGACAATTCATACTAGGGGTGAACTAGTAGAAATTAGTTAAGGAAGATCTACTTAAGACCTTCAAGGGAAGGCACAAGAACTGAACTAAAGACACATTGCCTTAGCTTGAGGTTAGAGGGTGGATTCACTGCCCTAGTGAGTCATAATCTGCTCACAATTTACTTTGTTACCTTAGTTTAGATTCATACAACATCAACTCAGTCGTATCGACACAAAGCAAAACAATTCTGTCACTTGTTAGAAATCAGTTAAGTAAGCCTAGAGATCAACTATAGCACCACAAGTCTCTGTGGATCGAGCCATATTTGCTCAGTGCTGCATTGTAGACACCGTGCACTTGCGGTTATCACAAGTAGGCTAAAATCAGACCATCTTCCCAGCCTACCAAGTTTTTGGCGCCGCTGCCGGGACTCGGGGCGCAGCTCCCGTCGATCATTTGCTTGCCTTTACTGAGTTCATTCAACCCGTACATAGTCACTTTGAATTACTGCTTCTAACCCTGTATTAGTATAAATCAATCAAGTTTGGCTTTTTCTGCATCTTTTACATTTTTGTTTGCATCTGCTCATTGCATCTCGTAGTTAAACTTATCTTTATTTTCATAACCGCCATCTTTTGCATTGTAGTCATCTCATCTCAATTGCTTATCTCGCACTTGCATTTTAGCCCCGTTTTTTTTTTTGCTTATCCTTAGCCGCATATTGTGTTAGTCAAAATAAGCATAGCAGCCTCTTGATTTTCCTTTTGCTTTGCTTGCACCTGAATTGCCCTGAAAAACCAAATAGCATAACTCATTGTCATTATTCTCAGTTGCTTAGACTAATATTGATATTGCCTTAACATGCACATTTCTTGAAACCGAAATTGCTGTTGAGATTGACAGTACACTGTGTCTTTGTGTCTTGCTGTGCAAGCCAACCCAAGGAGGAATAAAAGAAAAAGGTGCAGAACTTGAGTTCACAAAGCCCTGAGAAACCCCTGCAATTCAGGTAAGTGGCCCCATGATATGTGAATACACCTGTTAGCTGAGTATGCCATGGTGTGTGCTGAAATATGTGGGTATATGCATGAAATTGTTTTCATATCTATGAGCTTAGCCAAACGTGTTATTGACCTGAGAAATCACCCCTGAGTTGATTGAAAACTGCTGCAACTCATGTGACCCAGTGAATCTTGCATACTCTAAGCATAACCCTGAGCATACCCTGAGCATACCATAATCCCTTGCTGAGTCACTTTTATTGCATGAAATTGCTTACTCTGCCCTGCACCTGTGTGCATGCTCTGAGCCGAGGTTTCCAAGTTTGTTACAAGCCCAGTTGACAAACCCCTGAGCATGACCTGTGAGCACTAAGGTCAACTGACCCTGCGAGCATCGATCTGTGCATATGTGCAAGTCAGAGTGACGGAAGTTCTTGTTCGATTAGTTTGCCATCTGTGTAACCCAGAGCTGTGTCTTTCCTGTGCATCATCTTCCAGCACTCCTAGGTGCTAGAATTTGGGTGTCAGTTTTTGTGAGTTGAGTTTATCTGTGTTGATATCATTAGGCGGCCCCGTCTCTAGTTGAACATAAACTTGTGCACATAACCTTGATCTTTGATCACTTAAAACCCGCACATCTTGTCCGTGTACTCGTGCCATTCACATAAGCCTTGTTTTTGCCAACCTGTGCATAGGCTCTTTGCATAACCTGATTTGTACACAATCTGCGCACCTATTCTGTACTTGGCCTGACCAAGCTGTGCAAACTGCAACAACTGGGCTGTGCACAAAACTTTCAGCCCACACTCACTAGGCTCTGCAAACAACTAATCCCAACAAAACCAAAGAAGCCCACAATAAACCAAACTAAACCCAATAAACCAAACTGAGCCCACTACAACTGGGCTTTGCATCATTTGGGCTTACCTTCCCTGTTTTGAAACATCATTGATTATATATGATTTGATATGTGCTATGCTTCTTTTTGAGTTCAAATTGAGTTGCTAAACCATGTCTGGATTTTGGTCTGCAACTGGGATACAAACAAATCCATTAGAGAGCTTGCTTATGGGCATGCTTCACAGTATGAACTCCCCACATACCATAGTGATTTTAGGGAATTTTATGAGCCTTCTCAGGGCCCGGACTCCACATACCCTAATCATTATGAGCACATGTATCATCCACCACAGGTTGAAAATGAACACTTTTCTCATACCCAGTCATCACTTTTAGATCAATTAGAAGCTCAAGTATCTGCTTTAGAAAGGCAATTACATGAGCAATCTGTCAAATCTAACTCCTCTAGGCACTTTGAAATATATGCTTGTACCCTATGTGGTAGCTTAGACCACCCTGCTGAGAACTGCTACATCTTACATGAGTTTAGGCAGTCTAGGGAGAGCCATGATAACCATGCACACATGTATCATCCATCACAGTGGGAAGTTGAACAATGTTATACTCCCCCAACTCCTTGTATGCAATCACTAATGGAAGAGCCCATAGAGCAAAACAATGATATACTTGGATGGAAAGCATTGCACGAACATCCCTTCTCTAGTGAACCCTGTGCACAACCATGCAGTGATCATTCATATGAAACAAGGATACCCACTAGTGAAGACTCTCCTTCCATTGAACAATGTTACATGTTCTTAAAAATGAACCTGATTCATTTAGAAAATGAAGAATGGAAGGAATCTCCTGATAAAATGTTTGTTGTCCCTAATAAAGAAAATTTTGAAAATAGTGTTTCTCTTCCTACTCATGTAACTAACACTGAATATGAACCTAATCTAGAGGTAAATGAGTGCACTAGAAATGCTACAAATTTGAATAGGGAAATACATTTTTGTTATGATGATAATTATGATATGTTAGGAGAGTATGTGTATACTGAAAATGTAGTAGAATCTTTTGGTTCAGAGACGTTAGGCGTCTCTTCTGTGAACCCTATGAATGATGCTTCTTCTAATATTCATGCATGTGATGCTGATTTGGGGTCTGAAAATGAGCATGCTACACAACCTGTTTATGACCTAGGAATAGTTGAACCGTTCAGTTGACACAGATGATTCAATGCATGAGCCTAATTCCATGCCGAGGTTACTGACATGATATTTCTCCCGGTTATTTTGTGCGTGAGACTGATGATGATTATGACATGGAGATTGATGAATTGTTCTATGCGGGTGAACATGATTTACCCTCTTGACCTTAGGAAAATGTGTGATGGTACAAATGATTCTATACATGAAAACAACTTAGATGTACCTAATCTCTCTCCTAAGTCACAGATTGAAACTCCTCCACCAAACCTAGGTGTAGTTTGTCACAAAATTGCAAAACCAACTTTTCTGAAAATGCCTAACTTAGGCCTAGAGCTTTGTGCTTCCCAAGTCCTCTTGGACTATTTTGCATCAAAGTATAACACTCTTAAGGAGCCACGGTTGGAATGTGTATGTCACACTTTGTTCTTAGCAATACTCACTTTGAGTTAGACCTTGTGCATGATGTACCTTTAAAATTGCAAGATTTTGTGCTCTCAAACACATCTATTGACAAGTTTAGGTTTGGGGGAAAATCCTTCTCATATGCAGCCTTACTTGCACTTTCATATTATATTTGTGTAAGGCTATTGTTGTTTCTACACACCGTCTTTTGGGTTGATCCTCAACTCTTTAGATTGTTAGTATATGGTGAATTTTCATTGTATATAATCCAGTAGGACTTGTTAATTTTTTTTCTTTCTTGAATCGGTTGAGTCTTCTTGTACATATATTGTGCTAATCCGATATGATCTCTGCTGAGAATGTTGGATTCTAGCCTTGATTAGTGAAGCTTCAACCTTGCTTCCGCCGACATCCGGTAATCTCTTCCCTTTTTCTTTACTCAACATAGTTCTCATGGAATGTGACTGTTTAAATTCTTTGTATCTGTTGACACATTGAGGACAATGTTTGATTTAGGTTTGGGGGTACATTTGCATATAGAGTTTTTAGTCTTTCTTTTATTAAACAAAAAAAAAAAAAAAAAAAAAACTCTTTTTGTAAATAAAAACCTCCAACTTTTAGAAATTTTAGAGTCACTAGCATGCTTCTAGCTATGTTTACATAGAGAATCTGACCGAAATAATAGAAGTTAGAAGTACCGGAAAACGCAATCGGGTTTCTTAGTTGATTAGAGCGTTAAAGTTGGATTTAACCATACCCTGAGGGCTTAATTAGGTCGCTGTTTAGATATTCGGTAGTAGAATTGTGATCACCCATAGTGGAGACTACCCAATTTACATCAAGTGAGGCACCAACCTTCAATTTTTTGCAACTTTCTAGAAAAGCTGTTAGAGTGTGTGTCACCGTACGTAAATTCCGGGTAGGAATGGTGAGCTACCCACTTTCGCACCACTTTCAGCACTACTTTTGATCTCTTGACTGCTAATTTTTGTCAATCATGAGGGTGACGTCTAAAGATGAAAACTTCTTCTAAATACCGATTTGTAGTTAGCATCACTCTCTCCCTCTCAACAACATCAACAGATTCATAGAAACACATCATCGTCAGCAAGCGGAGCATCATCGAATATTTGAAGAAAAGTTGAAATAGTCCAAGGTTACGTGCAACAAAGGAAAGAAAATAGGATGAGTATTAATGAAGTTTGTGAAATCAAGACAAAAAAAAAATAAAAAAAATAAAAAAAAAATTCAAGTTTTTGTAAAGTTCAGAAGTTCGTCATCAACAGTGAAGACCGAAGACCGAAGATTGAAGACGTTTCTATGAATGCTGAGAGAGTGATATTAATTGCCGATCGGGTGAGAAGGTAAGTGAGTACTCCCATCCTTGCTAATGGTTGATTTCCTTCTTAGAGATCATCAGAAAAAGATTATTTTTGTCCACACTTTTGTGGAGTCTCCAGAAATTATTTCGGAAGGTTATCCTTCTTACCTACAACGTGTGCAGGATTTCTCTCTTTATTCCTGCCTGCACACATGAGAGACTAAAAAAGCGGTCTTTTTGAGTGCAATTATCATAAAACCCTAATGGTGAGGCAGAAGTCGAGGCTTATGATCACAATCGAATCCGAATTCTTTCATATGGTATGGTTACTTCTCGCTCAGCCACTTAAGGATGAGAATGCGTTCTTTGGTAGTTCTAACTTCTGTTACTAGCATGCGAAACTCTATGTCCTCATAGCTCCTTGGAGGCTTGAGACTTTTACACTCTGAAGTTGGAGAAGGTTTTGTGGGTACACCTCTGGTAAACCCTCACGAGACTACAACTCGTCCACTAGGGACACCTAGGGGTTTAAAGGCTTAGTGCATACGCTAAATGCATTCGAGAGACCCGCGGCGGGGGGTATAGTTAGGATTTCTTAATTTTGTTTCACTTGAGGACAAGTTAAATTCAGGTTTGGGGGTATTTGATGAGTGCCAAATAGTGCATATTTATACACCTTTTTATTGGCATTTTACTCATCTTTTGCGCTTAGAAATAAGATATTATCCCAGATTCTGTGTTTTCTTTGTTTTCAAGAATAAATATTTGTATTAATTAATTTTGTGTTTTTAGGTAATAAATAAAGCTCAGAGAATCTGAGGAGCCAAAAGAGCAGAAGAATTGGAGACAAGCGTCTATGGAGCAGATAGCCCAACCTATCATAACAAGAAGGAAGAGAAAACCTATCATAACAAGAAGGAAGAGAAAACCTATCATGTTTCTAAACCCTAGAAAACA